>CM058234.1:23581591-23720522 GCA_030180135.1 Orychophragmus violaceus
ATAATTTTTTATTCGATTGAACCCAAAAAAATTAGATAGGTGTAGAAAAATGTGATGTAATAATAATCGGAGATTGACATAAGGAGGGAATAGAAAGGTGGTGGGTTAAATGAGACCCAGTAAGAGGAGGCTGGTGGTCTAGCTCGTTAAATAACAATAATAAATTAATAATTAATACAATTAGAAAATAGTGAATAATAAAGATTTAATCGTCATTACATCAATAATTTAATTTCGTAATGGTCAACAATGTTGACCTTCGTCTCACGTAAAATACACAAATTAAAACATATGAATATAATTGCTTCTCATAGACCTTTACAATTTAGTCAATCGCTCATATAAGTTATAGCACTACTAGAAACACGCTGGATAACGACAGATTTAAAGCTCATTTGCAACAGTTCATCACCGAATAAAACTAAATAACAATGGTTCTATAACCGTGTCCATAGCTTAAGACTACTTTTTATACAAAACTTGTTCCTTGCAACAGTTAAACAACCATCATTGAGTTTCTTTATTTTTGACACAAAAATCAATATTTATTACTCGTCGAATGAACTTAAATTGCAAAACAAAGGTCAAATAACAATTCTATTAGCCAAATGAAATTTTTGTACATAGAATAATGTCAAATGAACATGTTTTACTTATAATAATGTCACCAAGCAAGAATAATGTCACCATTTATATAGCAAGAGTTTTCAGAAAATCCATAGATGATTTTGATTTCTTCTTGAGCCTTTGAGTTCCAGTTTGTGCCTGAAATTAGAGAATACCAAAACAAGACTTTGCTCATACTTCATCTCAACCATCTCCGAATCAGAAGTCGAGAAGTACTTAGATGGCGCCGGTCCACATCCTACGCATCGAACACATCATGGATACTCAGAACCAAAAACGACGATGACCCATGAAACAATTTTATTTTCAAAGTGTAGCAATTTATCTTCAGCATCATAGTTTCAAGAAGGACACACTAAACGGGTAAATGTATCATCAGGTTCCCTATTTATGCTTGGAAAAAAATCATCAAGAAAATTCAAGGTTGGGTTTTCAGTTTGATCTATGTTTGGTTGTTGACCTAAGCTTGGATCCTCAGACTGCTGACCTAATTTTGGATCATCAGTTTCCATATTGATGTTTGGGTATAAGGTTGGTTTTTCAGTTTGATTTGACATCTCGCCTAAGTTTGGGTCCTGATCTAACTCTTTGAACGTGTAGAAACCAATTTGTACATGTGGGTAGAAAGCCATGACACATTAAATCATCTTCAATGTCAACTCTAAGCTTACTCTTGACATGACAACAATGTTTACATGGACATTTCAACAGGTCTACCTTAATTTTACCAAAGGCAAACATCAAAAACCCCTTGACTCCGATTATATAATCTTGAGACAAATGAGGTTTTGTCATCCTAGACTTGTCCATTTTAATATCAATCTACAAATAAAATAAATCAGATTTAACTACTAATTTCTTGTAAGTACAGATACAAGTAAGCATAGCCTGTGAGAGTTACATTTGAAATGAGAATTACATTTGAATATCACAGCTTTGACGCACAATGAACTCAAATGATCGATCTACTCGGTTTCAATATGAATCAGAGGTGAAATTAACCACATAACATTTACACGAAGCAAAACAACTGAGAAAGAAACCAAGACAAGCTGAGTTTCTTTTGTGTTTACTGTTTATAAGCAATGTTCTTGAAAGTCAAAGAATCCAAGGACTCGCTAAATACACACAACCACAAGAACAAGAAGTTTGAAAATCTCAGCAGTTAGCGAAGAAGTTTTGGAAGATTTATCTGTTTCTAAATTCTTACTATGATTCAAAGATGAGACTAGTAATATTGAGCACAAGTCTTTGCATGTTTCTGACGAAGAATGTATCAGACGTAAAATATAGAGGTTGAAACCATATTTTCAAATCAAGAGAAACTATATGGTTTCAACTAACAAGAGAAATTAGGAACTAATCGAATCGACTAATCCTACTCGATTTCATGAGTTTAATTTATTTGAAAATGAAACCTAATTTGATTTTCCGATGAAGCTAAACCATTCATATAGCCTCTCAATACTACGAACGGAAAGGGGAAAATATCCAGAGTTTCTTATGTAAAGTACAAAGGTGTCCTAGAAATTTTCCAGTGATTAGAGTTGAAGCCGCCAAGACGATTCGATTTTCCGATGACTTGCAACTTGAATTTTGGTGAAGGACAAGGAAATCAGCGAATTGTTTCAGTGGATAGATTAGGATTGATAGAGATTAGAAATTACGTGAAGTATTCGAGCTTGATGTTGGCATAAGCGCAGCCGGCGGAGAACTCGGTGCAACTAGAATCGAGATGGTGACGAAGATGTTTCGAAATCAAACACACTGAAATCAAGCTCAAGTTTGTGATGAAGAACTACACGATGATGCTTTTGGATTTTAATTTCTTCTTTTACTTAAGAAAATTTAAAATCGATTTAATAACACAAGTTTCGGTCGGTTATTTAACCAATAGTAAATTTCGTCTAATTTTAATCTCAACGACGATTTAATAATTGACCCAAGTCAACTAACGTGACCGAGCGTATTTCTTGTAGTGTAGGCGGAAGATTATGATTAAAATGTTTGAGGTTTCATACTAATTAATTAAAATCTTTATATTATTGGGAAGCGTTTAGCCTTATATTCACTCTCAAAATGGAAGATTTTAGTTTACCATTAATAAAATAAAACTAATTATTGTATTAATTTTAATTTATATTGGTAATTTTAATATGTTTTTATTTACTCTTAATGAAATTAAAGTTTTCACTATGTTAACTTTACTTTAAATTTGAATAATTGTTTTATTGTTTTTAGTAAATATACATAATTAAAATATCAGATAATTTCTATAATTTATTTTCTATTTGATTTTAAGATAATACTAGGTATGTTTTCTATAGACAAAATAATTTTATATTATGAGTTTTATAATAATTATTTATATTAATAATTTAACATATATATTATTATATTATTTTAAATAATTACTTTTATGATATTTATTACATATATATAATTTCAGTAATAAAAAATTTAAAAGTATCAAATAATTTTATAAAACATTTGCAATTACATTTTAAGATATTATTAGATATATTTGTTGTAGATAAAATAATTTTATATTATGAACTTTATAATCATTATTAGTAATATTTTTTAAGAAATATAAAATAAATTATTTTTAATATATAACTTAGAAAAAAAAATTAATATTAATAATAAAATTTTGTATCCATATTTGGTGCCGATAAATTATGCTAGTTATAAAATAATTAAAAACAATACAACGTGAGACTGAAACTAATGATTATGTTATATCTTATATATGTTCGTATATGAGATCAGTCATGATGAAATGAAAAACTTTGGTTAGTTTGCTTGTTGAACGCGACATATATATTGAGAAGCCAATTCAAATTTTGCAGCGAGCTATCATATTTTACGCACTTAGAACATGAACATTGACGGTTCTAATAGGTATTTTGGCTCGAGATCATATGCAAAATGATTTAAAGAAAATGAAATATTGATTTTAATTTAAGAACCGGTTCTTATTTACGAACCCGTAAGAGACGATCTCTTACCACGTGGCAAACGATGATTCGATCTTCTTCTTCGTTGACTTGAAGGTGTTCCTTTGATAATCCGTTCCTTTCATTCCGCCTCCGTTGCCTTGCGATCTCGAGACGAGCTTCCGTACGGGAAGAGCAGCCACCGCCTTCATCGTTTCTCATCACCACGGTTGTCTGGTTCAACTGAAGACCACCGGAGAGATGTGTCGTCACTGTCAGAGTCTTTACTAGCCATCACCGCATCGATCGAAGCCGCTTCTAATCTTTGCTTTTGGCGCAAGCCACCTTCTCTCCACCTTTGGTGATCGCTTCAGATCCACCACCATGATCGTTGCTCCTCCATCTTTGTCGAGTGTTGCGTCGCCACTGCAACCACTAATTGTCGCTTCTCCCACCGTTAAGGTCTAGATCTGCTGGTGTCGTCGTCACGTCGCCGCTCCGTTCATGATCGTATACACTTAACCATGTCTCATGCTCTCTCTCTCTCTTGTTGTCGTCGTCACGTCGCCGCTCGGTTCTAATAGGTTAGGGTCCTTGCTTTGAAGGTGTCCGACGAATTGCCATAGTAAGTTTAGAAAATATATATTTTTATTCTTTAGAATCCCAACTTCAAGCTCATCAATGGAGGAGTAAAACAAACACAAGTTCTTAACTATTCATAAATAACAAAAATATTAATAAAATATTGGTAAGAACCCCAAGATGAGGTTCACCAATGTTCTTGCTTATATTCGTATTTTTAAATTTTCAAAATGGATGCACACGTAGTGGTAAACATACTCATTATGTATCCCCTAAATGATATCTATGATGAATTCGTATTTACCTATTAAAATTTACCATCATTTTGTAACCATATTTTTTTTTTTTAATCTTTCACCCAACTAGACCGCTTAAGAGCATCCACATTGGTGTTACTCAAATTGAGTTTCTTATAAATACTTTATTAATATTTTTGTTAGTTAGGAATAGTTAAGAACTTTTCTTTGTTTAACTTCTCCACTGGTGTTACCTAATTTGGGGTTCTAAAAATTAAAAATATATATTATCAAAAGTTTTATTTGAAGTTGTATACATCCAAATGAGAGAGACTAAATACATCATTGATGTTTATATAAAACTCAACAACAGCTACAAATAATCTCCTCGCAGCTACATATAATCGAATTCACAAGGCAAAGACTTCTGGTTTCATCAAGTAGAGTATTGTGATTAGTATATACAATCAACAGATAGAATACCTTAAGGCAAAGACTTCTGGTTGTATCACAGACGGGATAATCACGCGGACAACAATGACGACCATCCTTGCAACACACAACAGAGTCTAGCTCGCAGCATTTCCATGAGAAACATAAACCAAACAAATTTCTTGCACAGAAACAAGTCCAAGTCGAACGTTCTCGCCAACACCCTTAGCCATCAGCGACGGAGCTGGAGCAGAGAGTCCAAGACGAGAGGTCTTGAACTCATGGTGAGTCAGATCCGCGTCATAATGTATGTGATAACAAGTTAGATCCAAAAGAAATCATAAAACGAATGCAAGAATTAGAGCTGAAGATGGTTAAGAGGCCATTTAGTCAACTGACCAGCAGAAAGAACTTCCAGCAGGGGGGCGTTTTGTATTTGCAATATACCACAACATACTCTCTTCAAGCTCTTCTATAACATGCTGCAAGCCTGGAATTATCCATTTCATATAGAAACAGAAGAAATGTTTACTCTTTTTCAGTATGCTGCAATAGAAGGACGAAAATGAGTGAAGATACTGGACTAACAACTTATTGTTGTTTCCTCAATGGCATACAAGGTTGATAGTCCCTTCTACATTCTAAATTTGTTAACAGCTTAGAGGCGTATTGTACCTGAAAATTTTTGAGTAGCACTGATGGTATTAGCAGAAAGCAAAAAGAAATCTTGTTTATTAGCTGAGAAACCAAGTAGACACTTTCTACTTGAAATACTTGAAAGTCTAATCAGCTAATTCAACTAGATATACATTCCAATATCTACATGCATATACATTCCAGATTTCCAATGTCTACATGCATAGCCCGCCCACGAATGGATAGTATATTGCAATGCCGGTGACAGAGAGAAGAAGCTTTAAAGTCAGGAGTTTAGCAACATGCTTCAACCTTTCACCCATTAAATTTATCATCATAGAAGTTGTTTTCACTAGATTTGCATTCATGTTCTTCTGGTTTTAATTTTAAGAGATAACCAAGGATTAAACACTCGTCACGAAACATATATATGCCCGCACACACACGGATACTAGACTAGTTTCTACAAAAGGTATAAGTTAATCGAAGGCAGAATACAATCATGGGGTTTAAAGCTTTAAACGAGGACCTAAGAAAATATAGAAGATAAGATAGTAACTTGTGATCAATCATACCAATGATTGCGTTTCTACTTATGTAAAGTATATATTGTCCTATTTACTGTCGCCTAATACCCTAGCTCAACTCTCTGTATATATAAGGCCTCTTGTAAGTGTTAACAATATAATTCAATATACAAACTCTTCTTTCTATATGGTATCAGAGCTTCCTTTCTAAAGGACCTCTCTTTTTCTCACAAATCTTTTCGCCATGACGAACAATGGATCTGAAGCCGAGGTCATCAATACCGGTTCTCAATCCAACTCTGTTTTGTCGATCAATATGATCAATGTTACAAAACTCTCATCCACAAATTACATAACGTGGAACATTCAAGTCAAATCTCTTCTCAGGGGTTATGACTTGATCAAGTTCATCGACTCATCTGCGAACATATCGCCAAAGATGGTCACTACTGATGGTGGCGAAGTCACTAACCCAGATTTTGTCCTGTGGCAGAGACAGGACAGCTTGCTGTTCAGCGCCTTAATGGGTTCAATCGAGCTTACGCTCCAGCCTCTCATCGCGACTGAAACCACATCTCTTGAGGCTTGGTCAACGTTGGCGGCTACTTATGCTAAGCCAACACGGGGACACATCAAGCAACTCAAAAATCAGCTGCGTCAGTGTGTTAAAGGGGGCAGCTCGATCGCTGAATTCATGCAGAAGATCAAGTCTATTGCAGATTCACTGGCTCTTCTTGGAAATCCATTGGATCATGAAGACATCGTGGATGCTGTACTGGAAGGCTTGACTGATGACTACAAATCCATTGTTGAGTCAATCCAAGGACGAGAAACGGTAATCTCCTTTGCTGAACTGCACGAGAAACTGATCACTCGTGAACTTGCTCTGCAGACTATCAACGCAGCATCCATCACAACTCCGATCACAGCTCATCATGCTCACCAAAAAAATCGCAACTGGCGATCTAACAACAACAACGCTGGTAACACATCCTTCTCCAGGCCTGGCAACAACAACAATAGAGATCAAAGGAACTCGCGTCCGTATCTTGGCAGATGTCAAGCCTGTGGAGTTCAGGGTCACAGTGCGAAACGGTGCCCAGCTTTCCGTATTGTTTCGCAGTCGTCTCAGGCCGGCTCATCTCAACAAACCAATGGAGCCAAAAGGAAACTTGATGGCTCTGTGGACAGATTTAAATCGCGGCTAGTTGCGAAGGGGTTTCATCAGCAACACGGTGTTGATTATCAGGAAACATACAGTCCTGTGATTAAACAGCCAACCATTCTTCTTGTTCTTGGTATTGCAGTGGCAAAGAATTGGGCATTGCGCCAGCTTGACGTCAACAATGCATTCCTTCAAGGACGTCTCACAGAGAATGTCTACATGGAGCAACCTCCAGGGTTCATTGACAAAGATAAGCCACATCATGTTTGCAAGTTACAAAAGGCGATTTATGGTCTTAAACAGGCCCCGAGGATGTGGTATATGGAGCTGCGGAATTTTCTAGTTGAGTCTGGCTTCAAGAACTCACTTGCAGACGCCTCCCTGTTTATCTTTATCAAGCAATCGGTAACTCTATACGTCTTGATCTATGTTGATGATATTATTGTGACAGGCAACAATTCAGACTACGTCCAAGCTTTTATCGACAAACTCAGCAAGAGGTTTTCATTAAAGGACCTAGGCGAGCTCTCTTATTTTCTGGGTATTGAAGTACAGAGAACTGCATCCGGGTTGCTTCTTAATCAACGGAAATATATAAATGATCTGTTGGCCAAAACCGGTATGACAGATGCGAAACCGGTTAGCTCTCCTATGGTCACGACAGATAGACTTCAGCTATTATCAGGCACTGCCTTGTCGGATGGTTCCGAGTTTCGCACAGTTGTAGGGAGTCTTTAATACCTCCATTTCACTAGGCCTGATATTGCGTATGCGGTTAATCGGTTGTCACAGTTTATGCATCGTCCTACTGATCTCCATTGGCTGGCAGCCAAACGCGTTCTTCGATACCTCGCAGGCACACGCGATCTTGGTATTGCTCTACGAACGCAGAATACGTTTGATCTTCATGCCTTCTCGGATGCTGATTGGGCTGGTGATCGGGACGATTATACATCCACCAGTGCAAACATTGTTTACTTGGGCTCTAATCCGGTTGCATGGTCTTCCAAGAAGCAACAAACAGTTGCAAGATCATCTACGGAAGCGGAGTATAGATGCGTTGCTGACACTGCCTCTGAAATGATTTGGATCGTTAATCTCATGCGGGAACTTGATGATATTATTGTGACAGGCAACAATTCATACTGCGTCCAAGCTTTTATCGACAAACTCAGCAAGAGGTTTTCATCAAAGGACCTAGGCGAGCTCTCTTATTTTCTGGGTATTGAAGTACAGAGAACTGCATCCGGGTTGCTTCTTAATCAACGGAAATATATAAATGATCTGTTGGCCAAAACCGGTATGACAGATGCGAAACCGGTTAGCTCTCCTATGGTCACGACAGATAGACTTCAGCTATTATCAGGCACTGCCTTGTCGGATGGTTCCGAGTTTCGCACAGTTGTAGGGAGTCTTCAATACCTCCATTTCACTAGGCCTGATATTGCGTATGCGGTTAATCGGTTGTCACAGTTTATGCATCGTCCTACTGATCTCCATTGGCTGGCAGCCAAACGCGTTCTTCGATACCTCGCAGGCACACGCGATCTTGGTATTGCTCTACGAACGCAGAATACGTTTGATCTTCATGCCTTCTCGGATGCTGATTGGGCTGGTGATCGGGACGATTATACATCCACCAGTGCAAACATTGTTTACTTGGGCTCTAATCCGGTTGCATGGTCTTCCAAGAAGCAACAAACAGTTGCAAGATCATCTACGGAAGCGGAGTATAGATGCGTTGCTGACACTGCCTCTGAAATGATTTGGATCGTTAATCTCATGCGGGAACTTGGTGTGCGATCTTCTTCTCAGCCAGTCATCTTTTGCGACAACATTGGTGCAACATATCTTTGCGCTAACCCAGTGTTTCATTCGAGGATGAAACATGTGGCGCTTGACTATCACTTCATACGAGAATTAGTTCAGTCTGGCTACTTACGAGTATCCCATATATCCACGAAAGATCAACTTGCGGATGCTCTAACTAAGCCAGTTTCGAGATCAATACTCGCTTCACACTCTTCCAAGATGGGACTCTCTTCCGGTCGTTCATCCTGAGGGGGCATATAGAAGATAAGATAGTAACTTGTGATCAATCATACCAATGATTGCGTTTCTACTTATGTAAAATATATATTGTCCTATTTACCGTCGCCTAATACCCTAGCTCAACTCTCTGTATATATAAGGCTTCTTGTAAGTGTTAACAATATAATTCAATATACAAACTCTTCTTTCTATAGAAAATACCCAGATTGATAATGTTTCGCACGAGGCTTGACATCTCATGAACTTACCATTTATTTCTTTTAATAAAAAGTTGTTCAGACAATATTATAATGTAAGAGAAAATAAAATCACTAAAAAAAAAACTAAGAACAAGATCCAAGAATATGAATGAAGCTTTTACTATTTATATAGTTTTGTGCATCCTCCTTAAAAGAAAGGGTAGAAATAGAAATCTAGTTGTTATTCCTCTAAAGATTCCGAAATCTTATGATATATGTGTGGTGCAGTAAAATTATATGTCGCATGGTTCTCCGCAATGATAAAATAGATACATATTATGATTAATTATATCTTCTTCCACGTTTCCGCACAACTCTTTTCTTTTTGAACATTATTCCGCACAACTCTTACATTTTCTCTTCTAATTTTGGTCTTTTATCTTTCTTTCTTTCAAAACGATAAAAAAGTTTTCAGTAACTGTTTTTTTTTTCCTCAAACAGTCAATATAAGTCCAATATAGAAGCCATTGCCTCTGATTTGTCCTACAATATCGTTTATATCATTGATACACGTAATATATACTGATAATATGAGGTTTCTCCTGAATGCAAACTTCCGAACGCACTCTTTAGTAAAAAAGTTTGAACTCAGAATGTGTTATTTCCTTTTATATATAAAATAGTTTCGATTGAAAAAACACTTGCGGAGAATTTGTTATAGTATATTAAATTTGTCTTAAATTTTTGAGTAGTTTAACAAAAAAAAGTTTGCCCTAAGAGCACGTACAACGCAAGATTCTTCTAAGAGCACGTACAACGCAAGATTCTTAAGTAAGTTTCTTAAAACAAAAAAATATTAAAATATTATGGGTCCCACGTGGATCCCACACAATAGTTAACATACGATCTCTTAAAATCCTTATATAAGGATCGATTCTTCCACTGTTCACGCCACGTGGCGTAACACCATTGGTCCTTTTTTTAAATATTTTTATTTTTTTTTGCATGTGAGAAAAAAAAATTATTACATTTTTTTTAGAACTCCAATGGAGGGTATTACCATTAGACATGCTCTAATGGAGTCGAGCAACCGCCCATCTCAAAACCACTTAAATGTGGCCGCCCAAGACAAACAAGTCCAGCAACAGACTATTTCAGCTTACCTGCAACAAACTTGGTCAAAAAACTGAACAAGAAGATGATACAACGGCAAATAAAATGAATGTAACCGTAAAAGCAGAAGTATTTTCACCTCCAGTTCATGCCGTCACAACGGCAAATAGATACGCTCCTCTCCTCAATGACATGTGCTGCTAATCCTTATCTAGAATGCTCTTTTGTAATGCTATAAGTAGTATGCATTGTAATCAGAAATCCTTAGGCTAGAATTCAATAAAACAGTAAGGTTTCATCTTATCAGAAGCTTTCATGCCCAAAACAAGAAGTTCAATTTAAGACATTGATAAAACGTGGGCCAAAAAAGATTAACTCGTGAATAATTGCACTAGACGCAATTTCTACTTTGCCACTCTGAGTTTCACATAGTTGCATATTTGAAAAATTAGTCTATACTTCACTAAATAAAATTCAAATATATATCACTAAAAAGAGCTGTGATTAATTTGTATTAGCCGCAATTTATATTTTACAAGTATTTAATTCAAAATGAAGAACTTCAAAATCGAGAACTTAGTCTGGCTAGACTTCATTCTAAAAAATCCGATGGCAATACTCTTAAAGAAAGCAACAACACTAATACTCTTAAAGTCCTAATGATGGCAATCAATCATGGAGCTCAAGGAAAATAACACACTTCTACTTTGCTAACCTATTAGGTTTGCCATTTTTACCCCTTACCCATTGCCGCCAGAACCAGAGAGAGCTCAGGGGCCAATGGTCAAATGGACTAAACGTTTCTACCTTTCCTTTTGTTCTTTGATAGAGATGGCGCCAAAATTAAAAGTTGCTCAAGGGGGTAATTATGTAGTTACGTACGATGTCTCTTTTCTCAGTCTCCAAGAAGAAAACAATTTTTTAAGGTCATGTACATCCATGAATCTCTATTGGGGGTTCTTAAAAAAAATTTAATTTTTTTCTGGAAAGTGTAAAAAAAAAAGAAGCAAAAATCCAAAAAAAAAAAGAACGAATGGCAATATGCCACGTGGCAGCTACAGTGTAAGGATCGATCTTTGCAGAAGGATCTTTAGAACCTGAGTTGTTAACTATTCATGTGGAGTCCGCAATATTATATTATTTTTTCTTAAGAACCTGTGCTAAGAACCTTTGATGTTCTTGCTCTAAGATCCCAAAATTTTATTGATGCTAATTTTTAGTTTAGAGTTTCACTCAAGTTACTAAACACTCCATTGTTCAATGTTTCTATTCTCAAACTCCAACACTGTATCTTAACTTGGAACAACAAGATTTGGTCCCCCTTCAAATCCTAACTCCAATATTGATTATTTTCAGTTAATGTCACATACATCAATATTATTAAAAATAGAGCATTTGAGAAATTAACCTTTTGTTGATGTGTTTATTATAGTTTGTACCATTAGAGTTAATAGATATTTTATTAATCATTAAGGATATATTTTTGATTTAGTAAAATTAAAATATATGTTAGTCATGTTAAATATTCTCTAATTAATGATTCTATTCAAAAATATATTAATAATATCTTTTTGTTTAATGTAAATTTACTTTTTATTTATAATAAATCTTACATTTTATTAATTCTTAAGAAAAATAAATATTAACTTCGTATTTATTATAAAATATTTTTAATTACATTTTAATTAAAATATGTTTTAGTATGAATATATATTTTTATATTATAACAAAATCTTTTAAAATAATTTAGTTTCTTGATTTCTTTAAAAATGTAATTACTAAATTTGCATATATTATTCTGATTTATTAAAAATAATTTTAATTATCTTTTAATATAAACACACAAATCTTATATTTAGACTATTATAAAACGGGTTGAAAAAATAGATTAATAAATCTCAATTATTTATACTATTGAAAATATTTTCTACTGGAAAAAAAATTAAAAAGATGTATTAATCATTTTCACTTGATATATTCTTAATTTGATAAAAATTTAAAATTATTAAATATATATTATTCAAATATGTGATGAGTTAGAGTACGGTTGATACGATCTCAATTTTTAAAGAGTTGTTTTATCAAATTTTTAAAATACTTAGACTATTATAAAATGAGTTGGAATATAGGTTAATTTGTTTCGATTATAATTTTTTTAATAGTATTTGTGTTCCAAATTAAAAAGATGAATTAACAAATTTTAATTATAAAAACATTAAAATAAACATATATCCATCCATAAATGTTAAGGAATGGATTATCATATTTTAGTTATATTTTGATCTATAACATAAACACAAAATATTTATATTTAGACATAATAAAATGGGTTGAAAAATAAGTTAACAAATTTTAATTATCATTATAAACAAATTTTGCCTACTGGAAGACGAATTAAAAAATATATTAACTAATTTCAATTGATATATTTTTAGTTTAATAAAATATTAAAACTATTCAATACTTATATTATTCTAATATATGATGAATTAGATTATGGTTGATGTTTTTAAAATTTTATTTTAATCAAATTTCAAAATACTTAAACTACTACAAGATGAGTTGAAAATAAATTATCATGTTTCGATTTTTGTAACACTGTAATTGTATTTACATAAAATTATAAGTTTAATTATTAATATGAACATATAATATTCTATAAATATTTTAAATCAACATAATACATATTATACTTATATCATATCACTTTTATTATTGTTATATTAAAACTAAAAATATTATAAAATTATTTTCAAATAAATATAAAATTTATTCAAACAAAATAAATTGGTTAAAATTAATATAGTAGTTCAGTATGAATATCAAAAAATGAGCCTAAAATATCTAAAACCATTTAATAGTAATAAATAGATTTTAACACGCGCTAAAAACGTAGATATATATATATATATATGTTCTTTTTTATCGTGAATCAAAATTTAGTATAATATTTTTTTAAATAAAAATTAGTATATAACCTTCAGCCGTATTTCTACGTTTTGCAAAAGAAGAAAATTTCTAACTGATTAGTGTAAGACGTTTTTATTATTGCTAGATGTTTAATTGATATGTTTACGGCCAACCAATTAGCTAATTAATATTCTTCTGCTAAGCAGATTTTTCTATTAGTGGTCAGAAGTCCAATTTGATCAGAGTACGCATTCTTTTTTTTTTTGTCGACTAAACATTATATTAATTTGGGCCACATGGGTCAAAGTACATATGAGAAGTAATAGGGTACATAGAATTTCGGACCTAATACAAATGGGCCAAAACATAGATAAGGATGAACGAAGAAGTGACACGGTTGGCTCCATGTGGCACCTGAGGAAAGACTCCGGCATGCAAATCGTCAGCGAATGTCGGGGAGATCCACCGCCGAATCGAGCATGCGCAAAGCTCCACAACCTGAATACAGCCCGTCTGTTGATCTGCTCTCCACCTTGCCACCAGAAAAGATCGGGATTTGCGAGTAAAAACAATTTCCAGGAATCAATCACCTTGAAACGCCGTCTCCGAGCTCCTCCGTCGCCGTTTTAGCCCAATATACTGACTGAAAACTTTGCCCACTATCTTGCTCCTCCACCGTGAGTAGTGGAAGCAACGAAGCATGACCACTCGCCCAGACGACCCTCGCCGGCGAAGTCCAAGAGAAAACCGAGATATCCAGTGACAACAAATGGAAAGATATCGACCAAAAACTCACCAAAGCGATAAAATTGCCATAGCCACCACCATAACATAGAATATGCAGCGATCAAACACCATCCAGCTGAAGCTCCAACAGACCCAATCAAGCTCGAGAGGGCATCGAACCAACAGTTGAGAGCGAGCGGTGAAGAGGAGGGAAGATCAAGAGTAGCGGTGGTACAGAAAGGATCGCCATAGGAGTAGACCAGAGAACCCGGAAACGGAGAACCGGGAGAACCGACCGAGACCTCTCGGGAATATAAACAGACCAAAAAGTCCGAGCTTTATTCAGAATAAAGCAAAACTACCAAATCCTCTTCTATATTACACAAAACGAAGAGAAGCGGTGGAGACCAAAAGTAACCAGACCACCGGTCCGGCGAAAGCCGAAAATCGATGGCCGGAACTAGAAAGTGATCGGTGAAAGCTTTTGGGGTAGAAAGAAGGTGGAAAGAAACAAGAGAGATAGAGAAAAGAAGCTTTTTTTAGTACGCATTCTTGAAAACTAGAAAATGATGATTTATTATGTATTTTTATAGTTTTTTTTTTGTCAACATGTATTTTTATAGTTTAGCAAAGGCGTTAGATTCAAATGTAATCTATTATCAGTGGACCATATATCCTTTGACTGTACGAAAACTGCTGAAACTTTTATAAATTTACTTTATCAATCCTCCCAATTACAGGCTAACTTAGGATATAGGCTCAAAGTTATGGGGTCATATTGTGAAATAAGAGTAACTAACGGAGTCAAACTTAAATTACAGAAAATCTCAATGGTAAGAGCTAACCAGAGGTTCTGTCACCACCAAAACCGGACTGTAAGAAACCGATTTGGTCCAAATGAGTCACATCTCCCCCATACTTGGATTGTCCATTTGTCTCCGTCGAATAAAAGGAACACATTAACCGATGTATTGAGAATCTTTTCAACTTTTCGTGCACTTGGACGAGCTCTCTCGTAGAGAGATCGAATTACACCTCCATGAGTCACCACTACCACTCTTTCTCCCTCATCATCACCACAAGTTAAGTGTTTTAAAAAAAGCAAGAACATATGAGTTGACTACTAATATGATTAGTGAGAAAGAAAGAAAACCTTGATGTTTGTCGCCGATTCTCTGTAATGCAGATGTACATCTGTTGTAAAGTTTGTCAAGACTTTCTCCTCCACCCTTCATTCATATAATAAATGAACAAACTTAGTTGGATCAAGAAACCAAGCATCACTCATTCATATATGTAAAGAAACCTCTAATAATGCTTAGCACTAGCCAAGACCGTAATACTTGAGAGACCCGAAAGAAACTTTTTAAGTATGAAGAAATTTATGAAAGAACACTTAGAAAAATTTAGAAATACTTAGAAAAATTTAGAGAACTTAAGAAGAATGACACTTTTTCCTTAACTTGTTTTTATTTCACTTATTTAACTTGTTGGACATCTTACAAATGAGGAGATGATGAGGTATTTATAGCCTTCAAAGAGTCTTACATAACAATCTAGATATTCTACACTAACCTCCTTAACTTAGATTTTTTTTTTAAAATCTCTATAACTATCTACCATAATATCTAGATTTCATATTACAATATCTAGATTTTTTTTCACTAAAAGAAACCTCTAGAAAATCTTAAGGAGGTAGAGAGATATTTCTAGAGAAGTTCTAGAGCTTGGGCTTAATTTGAGTTTAGGATGATTGGATTATGAACCCATAATTAAGCTTGATTCAAAATCAAGTTTAATTTCAATACTCCCCCTTAAACTTGATTTTGTCAACCATCCTGAGCTTCGAACGAAGTAACTCGAATTTTCCTTTCGGTAATGTCTTGGTGAAAATATCTGCAACGTTGTCTTCACTTCGAACCTCCAAAGCTTCAATCGTTCCATCAAGCACCTTTTCTCGTATGAAGTGATGCTCCAATTCAATGTGTTTCGTCCTTGCATGAAACACTGGATTATTAGCCAACTTGATTACAATTTGGTTGTCTCCGTAGATGGCAACCGGCTTATTGATTGGCTCAAACAAGTCTTCAAGGAGTCTTCGAAGCCATATACACTCTTGAGCTGCAAGTGATGAAGCTTTATACTCCGCTTCATGATATACCATGGATTTTAGGGATTTTAACCATGGTATATGTCTTATTTATCGAGTCTTTTATTATGTTTTGGAGTCTTTTTAGTATGTTTACAGGTCTAGGTATGTTTGGAGCGGAATTAGACATTATGGTGCATTCTGGAGCATTTTGGAGTATTGACCCGAGAGATGGACTTCACTGTCGAATCCTCAGACCTGTGTCGATCGACACAGAAGGTGCATCGATCGACACAAGGTCGACGCAGACAAATTCTCGGCGTTTAATGAGAAGAATATGGAAATTGCAACTTTGCCCAGAAGTTCCTTATAATTACAAAGAAGCCCCAGCCGACTTTAGACCATTATATTAGGGGTTTTTAAGCCATTGTTTAGGCTACGCTTTACTTACACTTTATTCTATTCTCAGAGAGAGTTAGGGGCTGATCCTGCTCTCGAAAGAGAGATGATTTCGAACCCCAGTTCTTTATTTGATTTTATAATATTTGGTTTTCTATTCATGATGTTTTCTGTTTTGATGATCATGTCTGAGTAGATTACCTGTTAGGTTTAGGGATTCTCATTAGGGATTTCATGGAATTATAGGTTAATAAATCTGTAGGGATTCATATATGTTAGTTCTTCATCTAGGATTGTTCTTACTGCTTAATCTGAATTAGCTACCTAGATTTATGATGTTAGGTTGATTCAGCATTCAAGAAAGCGCTAGGCGCTAGTCGGTCGGCGATCCAACGCGTAGCGCCTAGAACGCCTAGTCGGGGCCTAGGCGGTTTTAGGCGTTTTAGACGTTTAAAAAAGAAAACCATATATTTTAGATACATTTTACTATATACATCATAGAATTCAAATATTTGTAATCTTAAAAATAGATTTAGATCTCAAATTCATCGAAATAACAAAAAAAAAAAAATCAGTTAAATTTATCACTACGCGACATTTGCTATCAAAATTTGTTAAAATTATGATATTTGCTATATTGATAATCATTAATTTATGAATTAAAACTATAAATTTAGTTAAATGTAATAAATTTTTAAATAAAACTGAAATAAACACAAAAATTAAAAATCAAATGATAATTAGTTAAAGATTGTGTAGAGGCGCCTAGGACCACTTAGATCCGTCTAAACCCGCCTAGGATCGCCTAGACCCGCCTAAATCCGCTTATTAATATAAACGCCTAATTCTAACGTCTAGAAGAAAATCGCCACGGTTAAGGACCGCCTAGCGCTTAGGCCCCGCCTAGGCGGCCGCCTAGACCGCTTTTTAGAACACTGGGTTGATTGATACAACGACAGTTGGTTAATTAGCTAGAAAGAACCTAGATGAGCAATTTAATTACTCGCAAAGGAATTTGGTTTAATTGGATTGTGAACACATCGAACTTGGAATTAAAGCTGGTTTAATCTGTTAGTAATTACAAAGGAATTTGGATTGCTGCACTTAGACTTAGAGAATTCTCGCAACGACAGTTGGTTAATTCTATATCTGTGTTTGAGTTATAGAATAGCTCTTAATTAGATCCCGATTGATTGATTGCTTGTGTTCCTGATTTCCTGAGAACTCCCTAGACTTAACGCCTTGCCTCCTTGCTTACAAACTCGCTACTGATTTACTTTTCTGCTTCGCTTTTTAGTTTCTCATTACATTTATTTGTTTTCTCCTAGTTAAATCTTGATCGTTCTAATTCTATCGTTGCCTAGAGTCCTCGTGGATTCGATACCCTAAGTACTACATTGATATTACTGTGCACTTGCAGCTAGTATAGGGATTAAAACTAGACCTATCAAGTTTTTGGCACCGTTGCCGGGGACTCTTTTAAGTCTTCGATAGATTTGAACTTAGGGTTTAGACTAGGTTTTTCGTTTTTATTTTTTATTACTAATTTTTTTTCTTTTTCTGTTCTTGCGTTTCAGGTACGCCTGTAATCGCCTTGCATCGATCGACATGGTCCTGTGTGTCGATCGACACATCTTCGCACACGCATCGATCGACACTACTCGGCATCGATCGACACAGCGCGTAAGATGATGGGAATGATGGAACGGATGTTAGAAAATCAGCAGAATAACTCATTCTGTAGAGGCTATGGTTCCTATTCATTCACCAGAGATTATGAATCTCCATCATATCAGACTTTTCCTCCTAAAAATAAACAATCTGATAAGCTGATAAGCATGATGGAGCAGTTATTAGAAAAGCAGGAAGAAGATTTGAACTACATCAGTGGCTCTGGATTCCAAGGAAACAGGTTTGGTAATCAGCAAGGTAACAAGTTCTTTATTGGTGGACAGAGGAGTGCTTTCACAAGCAATCAGAACTCTTATGTATATGGACAGACTGCTGATTATCAGAAGCCTTTGCAGCAAGGTAATTCTCATCAGAGAACCTATGGATCATCTTTTTATCAGACACCTCCTGTTGCTAATGCTTATAAGAGCAAGATGGAATCCATGATAGAGCAGTTGCTAGAGGATCAGACTAAGACTGATGTAGACTTCGACAGGAAGCTGGATGCTATGCATGAAAATCTGAATGAGAAGTTTGAATTTCTGAGCACACATGTGAAGAAGCTAGATGTTCAAGTTCAAAAAACAGCTGGAGCAATAAGAAGGCAAAATGAAGCTAGGAAAGCTGAGCAGAAGCTGTACATCAATGTTGTGACCATAATAGATGGGATTGACTTGCTAGGAGAAGAAGAGAGCATAATCTCGGATTTTGTGGATGAATATTGTCTGTCTGAGACATGCGTCGATCGACACACTCTCGGTGTCGATCGATGCATCCCCGATACGTCTGATGGATATGAACATAATCGCCTTGTGTCGATCGACACATCTTGTGCATCCATCTACACAGATCGCAGACAGGACCAGAAGCCTGCAACAATCCTGGAACGAGTCTATAAGCCATTTGTGCCATATCCTAAGGTTCCTAAACCGTCTAAACATGAGCTAGAAGTGGCTAACTGCATGAAAGTGATAGATAAGGAGCTGAATGAAACTCCACCAACTGAAGCTTCGCGAGTTCATCCTTGTGTGTTGAGAGATGCAAAGAAGATGATATCCGCTGATGGTCATTTGAAAGAAGAAGTTCAGATTGGTGGAACTAAAGTATCTGATAGTAGAGAGAAGAAGATGGCGGTTCCTCTTGAACCTGCTCTAACATCTTTAGAGCCTGCAACTGCTCATAAGCAGAAAGCTCCAAACATCAGATCTCCACCAAAGGTAAGGTATAAATCACCTAAGCTTAAACCTCCTGGCCGCATTGCTTTGAATGCAGGAAAACGCAGTATCCCACCCAAGCTTTGCTTCCGCCCTGATTCTGTTTATTCATTCCTTGGGAGACCTCATGATCCAAAAGCATATACGCCGCCTTGGATGAAGAGATATTCACAGAGACACTCAAAATCTCTGTTGAAACCACCATGAACTTATTCTCTGTCCCATAGTCAAGCTAATGACTAAAAACAAGCGCTGAGTGGGAGGCAACCCACTATATAGTCAGTTTTCGTTTTTATTTTTCATTTTTCGGTGTTTGTTTCTTTGATTTTTCGTTTTAGTGTTTTCAGCCGAGAGAACAGGTCCAAAATCGCCTGGCATCGATCGACACAAATGAATTGAGCAAATGCGCCTTGCGTCGATCGATGCGTTCCTGAGCATCGATCGACACAGTGCGACGAGAGGTACGTAACTCTGGATTTTTCAGACTTTTCAATTTGATTATCTGTTTTCCCCGAGCTCATGCTTTGATTACACTGGGGACAGTGTAGTTTAAGTGTGGGGGATGTAGCTACTGACGCACGCTTCTGTTTTCTTAGAGTCAGTTCTGTTTTTCAAAAATTTGTTTTATTGAGTAAAAAACAAGTTTAAGTAGGAAACAGTGAATTTTTGAGAAGTTAACAACATCTTGCAGGAACTTAAGTGACCATTGGGATGAAGTTGCAGGATCTATCTATGACTATTAGAAAACCCCAACACATATCAACCTACTGAGGACACCCATATCAATTCAGGTATTCAGAGGTTCCTTTACTGGCTTCACTCTTGTAAACTTGACTTAATTTTCTCACCTAAGGGCTTGGTATACCTTGAGTCGGACTCCTCTATTAGTTCTGATACAGCTTGTAAACCTGTCCGAGTATGGAACCCTTCTCCCCTTCCATTAAAAAAAGATAATAAACTGAGGATGAGTTAGTAACTCCGAAGTGGTCACGGGAGTAGTAGCAAACATTATTACCTCCTGTGCGATCCATGGAATGTGTCCAAAGTACACCCCTTAACGGGAAGAGCACTGATAAAAAAAATAAAATGATACCCAATGGGGAAAAATCAGAATGCTAAGGAAGGGAAAAGAGAAGAAAGGAACCAGAAAAGATAGTATGGTGGTCTAGAGCTTGACAAAGTAAGAATCCATGTGCCCTTTGATCGATAATCCTTAGGTGCGACCGCACTTAATATGCTTAAGAAGTCAGTAGGGTGAATTTGAATTGCTTGGATTGATTGTGGAGTTTACTTAGGACAGTTGCTAAGTATGGGGGAAGTACATGTTGGTCTTGATATCTTGCAGTTGATTCTTTCACTGGTTTACTAAGGGGAATCAGAGTGTTGTTGCTTCTAGGACAAAAAGAGTTTCTGAAAGTTTTCAAACCTCTTCACCATGCTTTGGTTCTTTACTTGCTTGAGGGCAATCAAGAGCTAAGTGTGGGGGAGTTGATATACCATGGATTTTAGGGATTTTAGCCATGGTATATGTCTTATTTATCGAGTCTTTTATTATGTTTTGGAGTCTTTTTATTATGTTTACAGGTCTATACATGTTTGGAGCGGAATTGGACATTATGGAGCATTCTGGAGCATTTTGGAGATTAAACCCGAGAGATGGACTTCACTGTCGAATCCTCAGACCTGTGTCGATCGACACAGAAGGTGCATCGATCGACACAAGGTCGACACAGACAAAATTCTCGGCGTTTAATGAGAAGAATATGGAAATTGCAACTTTGCCCAGAAGTTCCTTATAATTACAAAGAAGCCCCAGCCGACTTTAGACCATTATATTAGGGTTTTTAAGCCATTGTTTAGGCTACGCTTTACTTACGCTTTATTATATTTTCAGAGAGAGTTAGGGGCTGATCCTGCTCTCGAAAGAGAGAGGATTTCGAACCCCAGTTCTTTATTTGATTTTATAATATTTGGCTTTCTATTGATGATGTTTTCTGTTTCGATGATCATGTCTGAGTAGATTACCTGTTAGGTTTAGGGATTCTCATTAGGGATTTCATGGAATTATAGGTTAATAAATCTGTAGGGATTCATATATGTTAGTTCTTCATCTAGGATTATTCTTACTGCTTAATCTGAATTAGCTACCCAGATTTATGATGTTAGGTTGATTGATACAACGACAGTTGGTTAATTAGCTAAAAAGAACCTAGATGAGCAATTTAATTACTCGCAAAATAATTTGGTTTAATTAGATTGTGAACACATCAAACTTGGAATTAAAGCTGGTTTAATCTGTTAGTAATTACAAAGGAATTTGGATTGCTGCACTTAGACTTAGAGAATTCTCGCAACGACAGTTGGTTAATTCTATATCTGTGTTTGAGTTCTAGAATAGCTCTTAATTAGATCTCGATTGATTGATTGCTTGTATTCCTGATTTTCTGAGAACTCCCTAGACTTAACGCATTGCCTCCTTGCTAACAAACTCGCTACTGATTTACTTTTATGCTTCGCTTTTTAGTTTCTCATTACATTTATTTGCTTTCTCCTAGTTAAATCTTGATCGTTCTACTTCTATCGTTGCCTAGAGTCCTCGTGGATTCAATACCCTAAGTACTATATTGATATTACTGTGCACTTGCAGTTAGTATAGGGATTAAAACTACCTATCACTTCAGTGGTAGACAACGACATTATTGCTTGCTTCTAGATGCACCATGCAATGTGTCTCCACATAAGAACACATAGCCCGAAGTTGACTTTCGATCATCTAGATCTCCACCAAAGTCAGCATCTGTGAACCCATAGAGAGTGACCTTGGCATTGTGCTTGTACAACAATCCCATGGCAAGAGTTGTCTTCACATACTTTAAGATCTTCTTCGCCGCTTCTAGATATGGTTTCCTTGGTTCTTGCATAAACCGCCTTACAAGACCAACCGCAAAGGAGATATCAGGTCTTGTAATGGTTAAGTATAGCAGGCTTCCGACAAGTGAGCGATAAGGTCGAGGATCGGATAGCAATAATCCTTCATCGTGTTTAAGATTTATGTTCCCAGCCATCGGAGTAGTACGCGTCTTTCATTCGTGTACGCCGAACTTCTCAACAATTCTTCTTGCATAGCTTTGTTGGCCGATGAATATTCCATCCTTTACCCTTACAACCTCCAAACCAAGAAAGTTGTTCAGCTCACCCAACTTCTTCATCTCAAACTTTATCGACATATCCTCTTGTAAACGAGTTATTTCAACAACATCATTTCCCGTAATTATCATATCATCCACGTAAAGAAGGACTACCACGTGGAATCTTCCATTCTTTTTGAATGATAGACTCAGATCAGAATTTGATGGCACATACCCGCAAAACTGAAGAAACTGAGCAAGCTTTCTATACCAGGCTCGTGGAGCTTGTTTTAACCCATACAAGGTCTTCTTGAGCTTGCACACATAATCAATATGCTCTCATGATTTGAAACCAAGTGGTTTCTCCATGAAGATAGTCTTATCAAGTTCTCCATAAAAGAAAATGCATTCTTCACGTCTAGTTGCCATAACTTCCAACCAAAGCTTGCAGCTAAAGATAAAAGTGAACGTACTGTAGTCATCTTTGCTACTGGGCTGAAAGTCTCATCATAATCTTCTCCATACTTCTGAGAGAACCCTCAAGCAACCAACCTTGCTTTAAATCTGTCAATGCTCCCATCTGTCTTCCGCTTAATTCGGTACAACCATTTGCAGGAAAGGGGTTGGACATCCTTAGGTTTTGGAACCAGATCCCAAGTTTCATTTTTCATGAGAGCATTCATCTATTCGTTCATTGCGGTCTCCCACTCGGTTACACCTTTTGCTTCATCATAAGATGATGTCTCTTCTTCATCAAATGGAGCTGCAAAGTAGCATGAGTAGGTAGTGACAAACCTGTCATCCCTAAACCGAGCCGGACTAACAATGTTCCTTTTAGGCCATTGATTAGCAGTTTATCCATGATCTTCCTTGTAATACCCGGTCTCTCAAAATTGGTCAACGGGTAATCGGAAAGTCAACAGGGGTATTTTTGTAATTTCTAAGAGACGAGGGGCATTTTGGTAATTTTATCAAAATACGAGCCGGAAGCTAGGACGGGCCAAATGTTATTATTTTTAAATAAAGAAAGCATTTAGAAGACCAAGAATGGTGGAAACGGACCGTAGATGAGTTTTTTGGACTATCGGGAAAGGAAACCGATAGAACCGACAAAACTCGTAAAATTCATAATGGGCTACGAGTGTCCGATTGGGGTGAAAATAATTTCTAAATGCTTCTAAAAGAGTCTAGTATGTTAAAAAGAAGCTTGGAGGATTTATTTCAGAGGCTACAGAGTTTTAAATATTTTAACGGTCTGTCGGGAATAGAAACCGACAAAACCGAGAAAACTTATAAAATCCATAACAAGAACTACGGGTATCCAAATGAGGTGATTCAAACTGATAAATTCATCTAATATCATCTCAAATCTGAAAATGAGGCTTGGTGGATTTATAGAAGCAGCTAAGGAGTTTCTAAAATATTAAACACGAAAACAGCAACATCGGTACGTCGGAATGGTTCGGGTATAGGGAGCTTCTAGAAACGGTTTGGTGCAATGGTTTTGGAAATATTTAACCTCCAAGAGCAGAGTGTCTTACCCTACTTGGCGCAACCTATCTCTTCTAGAAGCATGACACATGTTGTTGTAACTTGGAGAAGAAGAGTGCATTGAACTTGGCTGAGTTTTGGTATAGTAGTGTGGCACACTAGGATGGAGGGGCAAGGACAGCTGTTACAATCATATGAAATGGGTTTTTTTATATAAGAAGAAGAAGAAGGAGAAGAGATAGAGGATAACCGGAGAAGAAGAGAGAGATAGATAGAGGAGAACCGGAGGAGAGAGAGAGATGGAGGAGAACCGGAGGAGAGAAAGAGGAGAACCGGAGGAGAGAAAGAGAGAAAGAGGAGAGAAATTAAGTTGGTCCAGAGGCTCGTGTGAAGGTACAATCGGATCACTAAGGTCAACGCTCGGGTCAAGGTCGGGTCACAGCTAGTTTACGGTTCGGGGAAGGTTCGGGTTAGAGTTCATGTCGGGTCTCGTGGGTTCCGTCAATTCATCCATCCATCATCATGATAACATTGTGAGTCGGCTAAATTGTGTGATGCATTTAGACTAGAACATATAGACCTTGGACTCTATAACCGTAGATTTAGATTGCATACCTTGATGATCAAATTGGTTAGAACGACTAGGTTGATTAATAACTCGGTTAACTAATTAAATGGTTAGGTTAAAGAGATGCATGCTAGTTAGCTTATATCAGTAATTGATTGATAGTTTCCTTGATTGCCTGATTGGGTGTTGCATACATATAGAACGACATGCTAGGACGTATATGCATATATAAATATTTAAGAGCGTATCTAAACGAATCTATATACAGGGAATTATGATTTGATTAAAATGCGATTAAAGCATATAACACACTTAGAATATGATAATGGGGTAGGTTAATTAGTCAATAGTCGGGGTTATCGGGTTGAATGAATTAATAATGTGTAGTCAGGAGATTAGTAAGTTTACTAATCTCAAGATGACGGATCAGAGAAATTAAAGATAATAAATTAAGGGATAAGAATTAACAATTGAATTGGATTAAGCCGTCTACGGGATTAGTAATTTACTAATCCCAAAGTAGCGTAGTGAATGAGTTAAGGTTAAGAAATAACCCTAAATAATTAGTTGTGTGGTGTTGTGATTATTGTTTGTGTGGTTGTGTTTCTACCGATGTACATCTGTCGTAAAGTTTGTCAAGACTTTCTCCTCCACCCTTCATTCATATAATAAATGAACAAACTTAGTTGGATCAAGAAACCAAGCATCACTCATTCATATATGTAAAGAAACCTCTAATAGTGCTTAGCACTAGCCCAAGATCGTAATACCCGAGAGACCCGAAAGAAACCTTTTAAGTATGAAGAAATTTATGTAAGAACACTTAGAGAAATTTGGAGACACTTAGAAAAATTTAGAGAACTTAAGAAAAAGGACATTTTTCCTTAACTTGTTTTTATTTCACTTCTTTAACTTGTTAGATATCTTACAAATGAGGAGGTGATGAAGTATTTATAGCCTCCAAAGTATCTTACATAACAATCTAGATATTTCTACACTAACCTCCTTAACTTAGATTTTTTTCTAAATCTCTAGAACTATCTACCATAATATCTAGATTTTCATATTACAATATTTAGATTTTTTTCACTAAAAGAACTCTCTAAAAAATCTTAAAGAGGTGGAGAGATATTTCTAAAAAAGTTCTAGAACTTGGGCTTAATTTAAATTTAGGATGATTGAATTATGAACCCATAGTTAAGCTTAATCCAAAATCAATTTTAATTTCAATAATATATACTAAGTTTCTTGTTTATAATAATATATCTTACTGGGATATCAACGTCCGTGCGGTTAGATGAAAAGGCCTTGTAAGCTTCTGGGCAAATTATGGAAGCTTCTTGATACACAAGACCTTGCATATCCCCTAAATGTCTCTCCCTCAAATCACGATCAATAAGTACCTGCATAATATTATACACAATCATATGAATCCAGCTTCAAAATGGTAAATAAGATAAAAAAAACAAAAAAAGAGAGGTTGTTTCAAAACTTAGAATCATCTGCTAACCACCGGAACAAAAAAGATCACAAAGGTAGAAAATTTAGGAGCAGATTCATAAAAGGAAGTAAAGAACACATAGCTCTATGTGCTCAAATGGAAGTTTAGGTTATACCTCAAGCTTGCCGCATTGAGCTGCAATAATCTGTGCAGTCTCAAAGGCTCTCTTCAAGTCAGAAGAGTACACATGAGATATCTTAGGCTCCTTTGATAACCGTTCAGCAACCTTTTTAATCAAAAGGAAAAAACGTTTCAAAAGTCATCATCATCATTCAAGATTACATCAACAATGAAAAGACAAATGCGATGTTTCTCATAGAAAGAAGCTATCGTAGTCAGTTAAGAAAGTAGAGAGAGATAAAATCGCTAGAGAGAGAAAATCCCCTTCTTATTTGCTTGTTCTTCGCCGTTGGTCTCGGTGGTCTCTCGCTGCCATGGGGAAGAAGAAAAATCTTCTTCTACTCCTTCTTTTTCTGTTGCTGCCTTAGCTTCGTCGAATCGATCGATTGGACGCGGATCAATTTCGTTTAAAACTTCTACCTAAGGAAGTAGCTCCAATACGTCGGGTTCTCCGCTTGGTTCCAAATCGAAGAAGTCTGGTGTTATGGAGGTTGAATCTCACCCTAAATTGAGACCCCTTTGGCCGGATTACCTCAATCCGCCCAAAATCTTTCTGATCAGGAAGGATCTGACTCTCTCGGAGCGTCACCTCATCATTCTGGTCCTGGAAATTGTACTTTGGCTATCTTTGTTCCTGAGGCTCCTGTGCATGCTCAGGATCCTGAGTCTCACCGTAGTGGTGGGCCTATTTCTCCTTCGCAAGCTAGGGCTACTGCTCCCTTAGAGTCTACTAAGCCGGTAACTACTGCTGAATTGGATTTGACCGTTGATCTCTCTGCTTCTCACGCTCCAGTGGTCCCTGCTTCTTCAACTATACCATCTCCTATGGATGCTACTGGTCCGTCTGAACCACCTCGGCCTTCAAAGCCTTTATGGAAAGATTTACTTAAGCTAGATGCTGCGAAGATAGACATTAAGTCTGATAGTTTCATTTTGGATTCTGGGGAGAAGTGTGTTCGGATTTCAAATGCTGTTATCGAAAGAAATAAGAAGCAGTGGGATAGCTTCATCATTGGCCAATTTTATGGAGATGCACCTTCTAGAGGCGCCGCTTACGCCATAGTTAATGGTATTTGGAGCAATAAGTACAGGGATATTTCGGTATCACGGCTCAGTGCTCAGGCGTTTCTCTTTTGCATTCCTTCTCCAATCACTCGCCGCCGAGTTCTCAGTCAAGGTGTTTGGCATTTTGATGGTGAGACGATGTTTGTGGCGAAATGGGAGCCTGGCCTAACTCCTGATCTACCCGAGCTTACTTCAGTTCCGGTATGGCTTGAATTCAAGAATGTTCCTTATCAATTCTACAATTAGGAATCGCTCTTTCGGATTGCTTCACTGCTTGGTAAACCTGTTAAATGCCATCCTGAGACTCTTAATCTTTCCAATATTGAAGTTGCTAAGGTCTATACTCTTATAGATCCACGGGTTAGACTTCCTGAGTATGTCAATACTCAGTTTGAATCTGGCCATATTCAGCGGCTCGAGGTATCTAGTCCATGGCTACCTCCTATATGCTCTGTCTGTGATGCTGTGGGGCACAGTTCTCGGCGATGCCCTTCTGCACCAGTTACATGTTCTGGCTGTCACTCTAAGCTCCATCCAACGGAAACTTGTCCACGGCGTAAGAAGCAAGCATCTCCTGAGGTCCCTAAAGTTTCTAGACCTCCAGCTTCCATGCTGCCAGCAGCCGCTATTAAGCCTCCAATGGCTTCTGTTAGTTCAAAGTCCCATCGTGCAAATGGTAAAGGGATAGTTATCCAGGATTCTCAGCCAGTGACTAAAGCTCATTCTAAGCCACACTCTCCAAAGGCTTTCTGAGATCCTGGGAAAATGGTCTTAAAGGCTGATTCTAGTGATGCTGCTGAGTATGAATCTTCTGATACTGATGCCATGAATGAAGAGGATGGGTTTACTGAGTATCTTTCTAATAGGCAGAAGAAGAGGGACAGGGGCCGTAGCCCCAAACATCCTTAATCTTAATGGCTGACAACCTTTTTGGCCTTTTTGTTGGAATGTAAGGGGCTTTAACAAAGTAGAACGGCGGCGAGCTTGTCGACGATGGATTAAAGCTCATAAGGTTTCTTTTGGAGCACTAATTGAGACTAAGGTAAAAGCGCATAAGGCTTCTTAGTTTTTATCTAATCATTTTCCTGGTTGGAGTATGGTTGCCAATTATGAGTTTTCAGATCTTGGACGTATTTGGGTTCTTTGGGATGCGGCTGTCAGTGTTTCTGTTCTTGCTAAGTCAAGACAAATGATCTCTGTTATTGTTAGGCTGTCTGGCTCTCTTGAAGATTTGGCTATTTCTTTTGTCTATGCTTCCAATTTGAAGGAGGACCGCAAACTTCTCTGGCAGGAGATTGTTGATTTGTCTCACAATCCGATTTTGGTAGGCATGGCCTGGGCTCTTCTAGGTGACTTTAATCAGAAGCTAGATCCTCATGATGATTCAACAGGATATACGAGGATCACAAGTGGTATGCAACAATTCAGAGACTATTTATTGTCTGCTAGTATTCATGATTTGACTTATAAGGGCTCGAGATTCACTTGGTGGAACAAGAGCAAGGATTTTCCTATGGCACGAAAGCTGGACAGGGTTTTAGTAAATGATGATTGGTTGCTGAAATTACCTCTTTCTTATGCGTTTTTTGGAGAGCCCGCCTTTTCAGACCATAGTCTGAGTTGTGTCTGCTTTAACTCACATCTCATTAAGGGCAAATCTTCCTTTAAGTTTCCATACTTTTTAGTTGATCATCCTGGGTTTCTTCCTATAGTGGCAAGCTATTGGACTTCGGTCTCTATCCGCGGCACTGAAATGTACTCTTTTGCTAGGAAGTTGAAAGGCTTAAAGCTTCATATCAAGCAACTTCATAAAGAGCATTTTTCTGGAATTGAGCAGCGTGTTGCTCAGGCTCTCGAGGTTCTTACTGCTTGCAAGGAGCGTTTGCTTAATGATCCTAGTACTTCTTTGGCTCAACAGGAGAAGGATGCTTATGCAAAATGGCACTCTCTTGCTCTCGCTGAAGAAGTTTTTTATAGGCAGAGATCACGGGTCTTATGGTTAAAGAATGGAAACCTTTGTACCCGTTTCTTCTTTCTCAAAGTGATGTCTCGCAGGGCTAGTAATCACATCCATTATTTGATGAATGGTGATCATAGACTTGATTCCTATCAGTCAATCAAGCAGCATTGTGTAGAGTTTTTCTCATCTCTTTTAGGGGTTCCCAATGCTCCTCTTGATCCGGACCAGCTTTCTGAAATAGACCGGAATACAACGATGCGATGCTCTGCTTCTCTTCAGCAGCTTCTGATTGCTCCAGTCACTTCTGCTGAAATTCAAGAAGTAGTTTTTAGTCTCCCTAATAATAAATCCCCTGGTCCTGATGGATACACAGGGGAGTTTATCAAGAAGGCTTGGCAGATCATTGGGTATGACTTTACTATAGCCATTAAAGAATTTTTCAGCTCAGGGAAGCTCCTTTCTCAGTGGAACTGCACTCTGATTTGTCTTATTCCTAAAGTGATCAATGCAGACCGTCTCACTGATTTTAGGCCTATTTCTTGCATGAATACTGCCTACAAATTCATTGCCCGCATTATATCTCGACGGCTTCGGGTTGCGGTTCAAGAGTTGATTTCTCCAGCTCAATCAGCCTTTGTTGAAGGAAGGTTGATTGTTGAGAATATTCTTCTTGCCACTGAAATGGTTCAAGGTTTCTTGAGATCTTCTATCTCCAGGAGGGGGATACTTAAAGTAGATATCCGTAAAGCCTTTGACTCTGTTAATTGGGATTTTCTCCTTCAAGTCCTTCGTGCAGCTGGGTTCCCGGAGCAATTCATCTCCTGGATTCAAGAGTGTATCTCCACTACTTCATTTTCTATGGTCGTCAATGGTGAAACGTGTGGTTTTTTCCGCGGTGCTAAAGGCTTAAGACAAGGGGATCCTATTTCCCCTTATCTTTTTCTCAATTCAATGGAGTATCTTTCTTCGTCTCTGACTAAGGGTTTTGACTCTGGTGCCATTGGATATCACCCCAAAGCTGTAGTGCAAAGGATTTCTCATTTATCCTTTGCGGATGATCTCATGATCCTCTATGATGGGAGACCTGACTCTCTTCAGGGTATCTTAGCTATTCTTGAGCATTTCCAAAGGTTATCTGGGCTTGGTATGAATAGAGATAAGTCTGCTATATTCACTGCCGGTCTCAGCCAACAAGACTCTGATATTTCCTCTGGGTTTGGATTCTGTCCTGGCTCCTTTCCTATGGGATATTTAGGTCTCCCATTGGTCCAGCGTAAGCTCTAGCTAGCGGATTACAGTCCCCTCATGGATTCTTTAGCTAAGCGTTTTAATAGCTGGGAGAATAAGGCTCTTTCTTATTCAGGACGCCTTCAGCTGGTTGTCTCAGTTATTAACAACACCATCAACTATTGGCTCCAGGCTTTTATTCTTCCTAAGGGATGTATAAAGCGTATATAGCAAATGTGCAGCCGCTTCATTTGGAGTGGTAATATTCGTAAAGTCTCGGGCATAAAAGTTGCTTGGAAAGATCTTTGTCTACCTAAAGAAGAAGGAGGGCTTGGACTTCGTCATTTACAGACTTGGAATACAGTCCTCTACCTGAAGTTAATCTGGAATTTGTTTGCTTCAAGCGGTTCCTTATGGGTTGCTTGGACCAAGGCTTTTTACTGTGCTGGTCGTAGCTTTTGGGATGTTGAAGAGAGACAGTCGGATTCTTGGCTCTGGAAGCAGCTTATTCGGTTACGACCATTAGCCAGACCGTTTATTGATGTGGTGTTAGGTAATGGGGCTTGTGCTAGTTTCTGGTTTGATAAATGGTGTCAGCTTGGTCCCTTACATGATTTGTTTGGTGATACCGGGCCTCGTCAGTTGGGTATTCCTCGGAATGCAATGGTTGCAGAGGCTTGTTCTCAGCACGGTTGGCTCCTTCGGCCTGCTCGATCTCCTCAAGCCCAAGACCTACATATTTCTCTCACGCAGATTGACCCTCCCTCTTGGTCTACTGCTTGTGATCTTTTTCGTTGGAGAATCCCTGGTGATCTATCTGATTCTTCAGTCTTCTCCTCCTCTGGTACTTGGCACTGCCTTCGCCATCGTGCTCCCACCACTTCCTAGTTCCATGCAGTTTGGATCAAGTTTCTGTTGGGATTATGTCCTGAAATCACATTGTACTACTCTAGAGATAGTTGTATTGTCGAGATCGGACAATTCATGTGATACTGGGTAGTCATAATGTTTTGCTAGAAACCGCTTATGACAAATGAGTAGTAACTCATTTCTGGTATCGTGTGAACCTAAAGGGTCACACACCTAAGCAAGTTGGATACGCTTCTGTAGGGAATTGATCATTGGCATATGGTCCGATCAATGTGTATTGGATACACATTGAGTTCGTGTGTTAAGAGGTGTGTCGATCGATGCCATTGGTGCAACGATCGACACAAGGTCGATACCGTAACTGATGTTACGGTTTGTAAACCGTGGGCCTATTTAAAAGGGGGCCAGGTTACACGACCTAGAAAGAGACAGAGCCGTCGCAGACAGTTTTTCTTGACAGAAAAACAGACTCTCTTCCTCGAGAAACACGTAGAGAATCCCAGGAGATCCGATCACCGGTACTAGCATCCCGGCGGATTCCAGCTTGTGTGCGTGTGGACTACGATAGAGGCGCAGCGATTGAGGCGCTCTAGATCTCGTTTACCTGCTCCAATTTCCGCTGCCAATCTCCAGGTAAACACGAGGTCAGTTCTCAGATTCAATCACCTAGACCCTGGATCCTAGGGAAACCAACAGTGGTATCAGAGCAATAGGGTTTAATAGATTGAATCAGTTGTCTGGAATTCGATTAGAATGGTTTTTAATTGAATTGATGCTAGCTAGGATTCGTTTTGTTAATAAGAATCTCGGATTTGTTAATATCGAAAACGAAGAACTGTGTTTTCGCACAGCATCGATCGATGCACTGGGTGTGTCGATCGATGCAGCGCGAAAACGGCAAAACTGATTTAGGGTTTTCGCACAGCATCGATCGGTGCACTGGGTGCACTGGGTGCATCGATCGATGCAGCGCGAAAATGCAAAAGATATTGTATTTTCGCATAGCGTCGATCGACACAAGTTTGTGTCGATCGATGCATCGCGAATTCGCCTATTAAATGAATGGGTTTCGATTTAGAAATCGCACTGTGTCGATCTACACACTGGGTGCATCGATCGACACAGGCTGTGCGAAAGGATATATCGGTTCAATTGGATTGAACCGGTTATCTCGCATGGTTATGCCAGTTTAATTCGATTAAAATTCCCTGATACCCTACTGTATCGATCGACACAGGTTTAATGTTGGTCGACACAGTCCTTGCAATTGGTTAATCGGTTCAATTGGATTGAATTGGTTATCATGCTTGGTTAAGGTAGGTCTGATCGGTTTAAATTGGATGAATTGATTCAATTGGATTGAATTAGTTATCTCAATTGGAATAAACCGATTTGATTAATTAAGATCAGTTTGATCTGATAAGTCGATTCAATTAGATTGGACCGGTTATCAAAATTATCTTCGTTTTAGGTCTATGTCGACCGTCACACATGGGTTGTGTCGATCGACATGACCGGTTCAATTAACCGGGTTAATTGGATTAACTGGTTATTGAAGTACGGTTTTGTTTGGTGGTGTCGATCGACAGACAGAGTCTACGTCGATCGACACAGTATTCGAAATTCTGGTTATTGAACCTTGAATTTGCAGAAACCAAACTAGACTTAAAACATTGATCAAAGATTAGCTTCAATGTGGTCAACTGTCAAGACTCATTTCGTGGTGTGATGGTCTAGCCAAGAGCTTAGTGTCCACAATTACGTGAGTAAGGCATGTAGTTGAGTTGATGGACTTGCAGTGCTAAACATCAACAATTACATGACCTAATAGATTGATTTGCTGAACTTTTGGGTTTAGTTTCCTCAACTAAATATCAAGTGACCTTGATGTCTTGCCCAATCCTGTCTACTGTCAAGACTCGTGTCGTTTGATGGATAGTCTTGGAGTCCTTGGTATCCACTGCAACATGAGTAAGGCAGGTGGTCATTGACAGACTTGCAGTGCAACTGTCAGTGATCACAAGACAGAAAATATTGGTTTTACTTGACTAGGCTATCAGAAGTTCTGGGCCCAGAGACATCAGAGTAGATTAGACATAGTTTGTCTCATCTACGACCAGGAGTTGTACTGAGTACAATTAGCAATGATTTGCTTACCTAGATTACTAAAATTTGGATGACGGCAAGTCGCCCACTCCAATTTTGGTGATCTGAGGATCTTGGATCATTATATTCATAGAAGAAACATTGTTTGAATATAATGCGAGTTTTCTTACTAGATAAGATCTCTCATCATAAACATAACTAAATCTTTGTTTTTCTTGGATTTCAGCTTATGTCTATGACTACTTTCTCGTTGCGATCCGTCCTTGAGAAGGACAAGTTAAATGGATCCAACTTCCTGGATTGGTATCGGAATCTGAGATTCATTCTCAAGCAGGAGAGCAAGGACTATGTCCTTGAAAAGGCTCTTCCAGAAAAGCTTGGGACCAATCGCTCGCGTGCAGTATATAATGCTTGGAATAAGCATTATATTGATGTGGTAGATGTGCGTGGTCTGATGTTGGCTACCATGAACTCGGACTTGAAAAGTCAATACGAGAACGTGGAGTCGCCAATAGAGATGATAACCAGCCTGAAACTGAAGTTTCAGGATCTGGCACGAGTTGAGAGATTCCAGATGGTGAAGTCTCTCACTGGGTGCAGGCTACCAGAGAATGCTCCAGTAAGTCCTCATGTCATTAAACTGATGGGTTACATTGATAACCTGGGGAAACTGGAATGTCCTGTCAGCTTAGAGTTGGCTACTGACATCATTCTGCAGTCACTGCCGTCTAGTTATGATAAGTTTATCAAAAGCTATATCAAGAATAACTTGACGAAGACGTTGACTGAACTGCATGGCATGCTCAAAACAGCAGAGCAAGACATCGAAAAGGGTAAAAGATTTGAAAAATCTTGTGTTGACAAGGGTAGAGGCAGAGCCGTCCAGATTTGGAATCAGGATAAGCATGCGTCATCTTATAAGCCCAAGTCAGGCCCGTCTGGTGTTAGAAAGTGCTTCTACTGCGATGAGTCAGGGCATTGGAAGAGAGATTGCATTAAATTCTTGGAAGATTCACAAGAGATGAAGGAGATGTATAGTACTTCTTCTTCAGGTATTGTGTTTTTAATTCAAGTTCTATGTAAGTATTGGATACTAGTTGTGATACTGATATTTTTGAAATATGCAGGACCTAAGCGACAGTAGAATGTTGAAGAAAGGACAAGTGGAACTGCGTGTCTGGTTGAAGCAATGGTTGCTGCATGAGCCGTAGAGATTCTCCACTTGTAGAAGCCTTTCATACTTGGTTTTAGAAATTAAGTAATTGCTACTATGTATCTGCCTTGTGCAGAAATGTCTTTCATCTTCTTGTAAAGAATTTGGATGTTTTTCATTTTGATAAAAGACAAGTTTTGTTTTAGATCTTAATGAAATATCATATGGTAGCACCCCGTTTGGAATGGGTTTTATATCTTAAACCAACGAAAGTTTGAATATAACACAAATACTAAAGGTTTAAGTCTGATGACTCGAACTCGACTTTTCCTTGGCACAGTCGTTTAACCATGAAGAGTGAAGCGGATTCAGAAGTTCCATAGTATTGGACTCATTCGATTATTAATCATTTGAGATATGAATTCTGTTCACTGGACCAAATGACTAAGGCCCTTTTAGCAGAGCTAAAGGAAATGGGCCAGAGGCTTATTGGGCCTTACACATACTGATGTATGCGGCCCGATGAGCATTAGCGCCAAAGGAAATCTTCTGCACTTCATTACCTTATTGATGGTATCAATAAGTATGGTTGTGTTCATTTGATGAGACACGAGCAGGAATCCCTTGAGGAGTTCCAAGATGAAGTGAAGAACCGATTTGACAGAAGTATTGAGATTCTCGATTAGATCGCGGAGGAAAATACTTGAGTCAAGAATTGGGTAAGCATCTGACAGATTGAATCGGATCTTATTAGATATGCTCCGATTAATGATGGGTCACATGAATCTTCCATAATCATTTAAGAATACGTTCTAAAATGTCTGTCTTTGCGCAGAAAAAGGGTTTCAATCAGAATCAATTGAAAGACACCACATTGGATGTGGACTGGAAGTTTTTCAAGAAAGTTGTTTCTGATGATTTGGGGATGAAAGCTAATAAGCTTGAACCCAAATCGGATAAGTTCTACCTCGCTGGTTGTCCTAGGGAAACCAAGGCTTAGTACTTTTGTTGTCCAGAACTGTGTCTTTTAAGAAAGATCATACTTTCCAAAAGGAACAGTGGGAGTAAAAGTACACATCGATCCATTTCTGGATTGAAGCAAACATCTTGGAGTTGGAATCAACATTCTGATAATGTGGTCAAAAGTTTTGACTTGATCAGAGAAGAAATGAAACCATGCGTATACAAGAAGACTAGTGGGAGCGTAATTGCAATTCTCACACTGTATGTAGATAACATACCTAATCTCATAAACGACGTTCTGACGCTAAAGTCTTGTCAAGATTTGGGTCGGAAGTCAAGTTTAACGATGGACATGGGAGAAGGCCGTAAAAGTTCTTGGAATAAGGATCCATTGGAATGGATCAGAAAGGCTAATTGGATCGTGTCAAAATCCTTATGTTGATAAGGTATTGAACAGTTCCAATATGCATGATTCCAAGAATGGCTTCATACCAAAGGTCTTATGGCAATAATCTTAGCAAGATGAAGTGTTTTGGACACTAGCTGAACTATTATTAATGAGTGTGATTGCTAAGGCTTCTGCAATAGAATCCATCATGAATGCCATATTTTGCGCTCGTCTAGATGCAGCTTACGCATAAAGCATGACGAGAAAATACCAAAATGTTCCGGTAATAGTCACTGAGCGGTTACCAGAAATATCCCAAGTGTTTGAGGAACTCTAAGGATAGTTTTGTGGTGAACTGAGGAAGTGACGAACCAGTTGAAAGTAGTTAGACGGACAAAGAAGATTCCCGGTTCCCACCTGGTTATGTCTCTTTGTCTGAATAGCGGTGCTATCTGTTGGAAAGGCTCCAAGCAGTGGACCGTAGAATAGTGCTTTTTCTAAATGGCGGTGTGGTTTGTTGGAATTTTTTCAAGCGAGACACCGCAGTCTCTCCCACAACCTAAGCACGAAATTTATTCTGTTGCTGTAGGCATAAGATATCTGAAGAGATGATCTTGATTCTAGTGGGAGTTATTTTAGTTATGTTATGTTCTTTGCATAGACATGCTATGGCGATATTTGTGTAAGTTAAAACTGACATCGGTGTTATTTAATCATTGGATGGTTAAATAATGGTCCCAAAGTATTTTATGTTCATATTATAGGTCATCAAGTTGAGGACTTGATCATGAAACCCTATAAGTAAAAGATGACATAAATTACGATTGTCCCTAGTCAAGGTTATTGAAGTGGGACACCAATAACCGCGCGAGACTAGCATGTGAGGTGACTGTTGGACTAAGTTTCATGGAGTCAATGATATGATTATCACAGTCAGTCACATAGATATATGTTGGTGAACATATGATCGGACATGACCCGCTAATGAGAACTCCACAGGATAGTTATATCAGTGTCATGGGAGGCTCTCATTACGACTATAGAGTATAGTCCTTAGACCTGAGTTCATCATGCTTTCTAGCATATGAATTGGTGCGTTTTGACCTTGTCAAACGTCGTTCCGTATTTGGCGGCTATAACGGCATTGCTTATGCGTATCATGAAGTATGTGTAGAAACAGGGATGGAACAAGATGGGATTTGTCCCTCCCTTATGACGGGAGATAAATATCTCAGGGCCCATCAAAGATTTGATACTGAGAAAATGCATGGCCGTGCTCAAACGAGGTGATTGTCAGTCGTTTGTTTTATCAGTATATATCAGGAGTTTGATGAACATGATGTTGTCTATAATAAGGATGACACAGTCTCTTGCCTTATGCCATATCGAGATATAGAGACGAAGGGATTATAGGAATAGGTGATTCCAGTACAAGTGGGAGATTGTTGGGATTATGTCCTGAAATCACATTGTACTTACTCTAGAGATAGTTGTATTGTCGAGATCGGACAATTCATGTGATACTGGGTAGTCATAATGTTTTGCTAGAAACCGCTTATGACAAATGAGTAGTAACTCATTTCTGGTATCGTGTGAACCTAAAGGGTCACACACCTAAGCAAGTTGGATACGCTTCTGTAGGGAATGAATCATAGGCATATGGTCCGATCAATGTGTATTGGATACACATTGTGTTCGTGTGTTAAGAGGTGTGTCGATCGATGCCATTGGTGCAACGATCGACACAAGGTCGATACCGTAACTGATGTTACGGTTTGTAAACTGTGGGCCTATTTAAAAGGGGGCCAGGTTACACGACCTAGAAAGAGACAGAGCCGTCGCAGACAGTTTTTCTTGACAGAAAAACAGACTCTCTTCCTCGAGAAACACGTAGAGAATCCCAGGAGATCCGATCACCGGTACTAGCATCCCGGCGGATTCCAGCTTGTGTGCGTGTGGACTACGATAGAGGCGCAGCGATTGAGGCGCTCTAGATCTCGTTTACCTGCTCCAATTTCCGCTGCCAATCTCTAGGTAAACACGAGGTCAGTTCTCAGATTCAATCACCTAGACCCTGGATCCTAGGGAAACCAACAGTTTCATGTTCCTAAGCATGCTTTCATATTCTGGCTTGCTCATCGTGATAGGCTCCCTGTTAAATCACGGCTGATCCATTGGGGACTCAACGTCTCGCCCTTATGTGTTCTTTGTAACATTTCTTATGAAGATAGGAAGCATATCTTTCTCCATTGTCCTTACTCTCTTCAAGTTTGGAGAATGGCCATGGATAGGCTTGGGCTTTCTTACTTTGTTTTTTCTGATTGGTCTTCTCTTATTGGTTGGCTTCTCTTGCCCTCAAGTCCTGCCTTGTCACTGTTAAAGAAGCTGGTTGCTCAGTGTGCTACTTATCTTCTATGGCGTAAACGTAACTGCCGGATTCATCAACAGCTTTCTCAGACCACTCAATGCCTCTTTCATTCCATTGATATATGTATTAGGGATAGAATTTTAAGTCAGCAGGATCGGAAAGCTTTCAAATCTTTGTTAGCTCGTTGGTTTGCTTACCACTAGCTTGTTCTTGTGGTTGTAGTTTCTCCTCTAGCTCTTTTTTACTTTTTTGGGGGGGGGGCTAAGGAGTTGTAATCTATCTTGCTGTACAATTTTCCCTTGGGCAATATATTTAATTCTTATCGAAAAGACAAATGCTAAAAAGTAAAGACACATACTCTTTCTGCTTGTTGTCTTCCTGCATCGTTTAGCTCAACATCCAAATGACCCTGCAACAACAGAACCAATAAACCATATCTCTACTACATCTCCAATAAAGAAACACTAGAGGAATGACTGTACTAATCATAACTCGACTTCGAAATTCTTCTTACTGATATCAAATATAGATTTTGGAATTATGTCATTTTACAGCTACAAAATCATTACACATTAGAGTTATGAAAATGGGGTACCTGGATCTTTCTATCAGCATTCCAAGATGTTTCTCCATGACGAACAACAACAATGTCAGCATAATCCTGATCAACGGAACTGCTAAAAACAAGTAAAGAGACTCCGTTAGACGATCAGATCATCAGATACAAATAGTAAATGAAGAACAGTACGCTGCTAATATTCGATGGCTTAAATAGAAGATTTGAGATGGGAAGAACGAGAAAGCGCGAAGAAGCATACTCTAAACTTGATTCCGCCATGGGAGCTGCTGATAATCGGTCAATGGCTTAGATTAGATCCGGCGACGAGAAATGGCTCTGGAGACAAACATATTCGACTTATCATAAATAATTTCAGCCCTGATAAAAATTGAGTGGGTTTAAATTTTGGTAACATGTATTATTAAAATTGAGTTGAATAGATGTTAACAGTTTCAGTAAAAAATACATGTGCACGTTCATATATAAAATTCCGATCCATATATAAAAATCCCTTCAAGTTTGGTTCATGTTTTCGAACTGAGAAATCAGTTCGAGTATTTTAGAATTCCGATTCGTTTTATTTGGATTCAATTCGATTTTAAATACACAATACATTATAATAAGGGAAAAACTTTAAAAAATATCTGACCTGAATTACATTTGTCAGAAAAATACACACTTTTAATCTTGTTTGCCTTTTAAATACACAAACTTTCAAATTTCGTAATTTTCATCCCTAGTTTTAACCACCGTTAAAAAGGTAACATAACCATGGTTAAAATTGGATGTAAAAATAACAAAAATTAAAAGTTGGAGTATTTAAAATGCAACTAAAATAATGTCGGATATTTTTTAGACAACGTTAAACTTTGAGATTTTTCTGGCAAATATAATTTAGTTCATGTATTTTAAAGTTTTTTTTTCAATTTGCATATATGAATGAGTTTTTTTTCTTTTACTGGTATGTCTTTTCTCAGTCGGTTCACTTTTAACATTGAGCACATACATGTATCACCAGTAAAATGGATCTATAATTATCTTGTTGAGAGAAGCTAAAATTTAAGATAGTTCAAGAATAAGGCTTGTTCTATACCCACTGGGGGAGCCAGCCTCACACTTCATAGTGGTCAATTTATTTTTAACCATATGTTACAAGGGTCAAATGAGCTAAATCTTTATCATTCTATCGGAATTTTACTTTAACATACATCAAAACAAAATTTATATAGAAATTCATGAGGGTCAAATGACTCCCCTGCTATAAAGCTAGCTCCGCCAGTGTCTATACCCCCTTGGGGTTGGTGTTATTGATGTTGACGTGCTTTATCAATTTTAATCGAGGGTTATCTCGATTGAATTCCTTTGGAGGGAGATCATTTGTTGATTTCACCGTCACATTTGTCTTTATTGATCGATCAGATCTTGGCTCCTTCTTGCAATTCGGCTGATAATCTTTTTGAAGGTCATGCATCTCTAAGATTGTGGTTGTCCCTTATATACTTTATGCTCTTGTTGATTTATTGCTCATGACTTTTAATCATGTGGTCGTCAAGTTAGTGCGGCTTCATCGCTTTTTATTGGTGCGTTGAGCTGGATGTCGTTATTTTATGTCCTCATTTGTTGTTGATGGTGTTGTTTCCTCCTGCTTTTTGTGATGAGATTAGTGATTCTGTCATTGGCGATCTTCTTTTTATCGTATGAAGATACTCAAAATCTCCAAAGACTGCGCAAATTGTTGAAGGTGAACTTCACAAAGATTAATTTGATAATCTAATTTGAGAATCATATATATAATGGGACACTTTTTCTCTCCAATTCTAAGCTATCCACGTCACCGTATTTTAGCTTCATGTTTAAGCCAATAGTAGACTGCCATGTGACAAATGCATCATGTATCAGGTAAAACCATTTGTACACGTAGCACAACAACATTGGTCCTCTCGCTACAAGATCGATCCCTCTTCCAGTTTACTTCATAACGACAGGCGCAATTGATCTTCTTCTTGATTCATCGTGTTTGATATGATGCTTTAAATTAGGTCATCCTGCCTTCATCAAACTCTTCCTTCCTCCCTTATTTTTACATTCTCCTACTGGATTGAAAATCGACGCCCTTCGCTTCGCGCTCTACCGTGAAGCCCCACCACTGATCCGAGAAGGCTAGGTATAAAGATTCATTTCCAGTTTTTTCTTTCTTTTAATCTAACATTCTTATCAGATACGTTTTCAGGATCGTATTTCAAATCGTTTTGGAAGCGAAAGTAACTAAAGTCTAGATAGATCAACGATTGATTTCCAGGTTTTGTTTAATCCATCCTAACTGTTTTAAGAAATCAGATGTGGGTTTGTAATAAGAGTTAACGGCAACGCTCGGAACGTATCGACTAAAATAGGATGAACAACTTCAAAGATTGCGAGGAATAAAATGGATTATTTGCTTCTCAAATTACCGTCGATACCAACACAACTGTAGAAAAGGTAAAGCATCAACTTTGACATTTATTTCTGTAGATGAATCTAAAATTATTTACTTTAGCTGTCCATGAAGTTGACATATTAAAAAGGACCGGATGATGATATGTCAGTGAAGAAAAAAATGGTTAGAGGTCCCTTGAAGTTAACAAGTACTTTATGTGCCTGCTTACCTAAGCAAGTATTAATTTCGATTTTTTAACAGAGTACACCCACAGGCCATTTCCTATACGAAATGCATATAACACCACATAAAACAACAAACATGTAAGCATTTTCTGGGTGGAAAAAACTATTCTTCTTTGGTGATTGGCTTATGCTTCTAAATCGGCTTTATGCCGGATCTCAAATAATCAAAACGTTTTTGATGGAGACAACTTGATTTTTATCTTGTCTGAGCCTTAGGCCCTTAGCTTAATTGATGTGTGGATTTGGTTTTGTTGTTAATTTCAAGAAAATGACTGATCAAGGATTAGAAGGGAGTAATCCAGTGGCCCTTAGCAACCATCTTTTGGGGATTGTTCCTATTCTTCAGTGAGTTCTTTTGTCTTTGTTCTGAATCATTTAGAATTTGATCTTTGTGGATAATTTGTTTATCTTTGATATTTTTTTATCCAAAAACATTGTCTTGATGGTGAACTTCGACTTCAAGCTAGATCCTAAAACTATTGCTTTGCAGGATCGGAATACTGAATATAATCCCAAGGTTTTCATCAGTCTGATCTTATGCTTTAATAACCAAAAGATATGACGAATTTTATAATATTTACTTTTGTGTTAGGGTTATCTGATCTTTGCGAAACTACTTTGCCATAGCCAATCCTATGCTTAAAGATCTTTTTTTTTTAATTATGTTTCCAGCGTTTTGCTATTGTAATCATGAGAATAAGAGAGCCAAAGATCACATCATTAATTTTAGCCTTTGGAAAAAAGGCATGTATATCTTGGTTGGCCTATTTTTTCATTATTTTAAAATTTAGTTTCATTTAGATTTTGATTCAAATCTTCTTCTGAATTTTGTGTAAAATCTCCATTTTCAGGTGTGTTCTGGAGCTAAGAGTGAATATTTTTCGAAGATGGCTGCAAGAAATATAGTTTCGTTTCTCTAACCTTTTTTATTGAAAATTCTTAAGTTATAGATATTAAAAGGAATATAAATCTACTCTTCTTCTTTGCTTTAGCTATAATAGCAATATGTTATTTGCACTACATTATGGTATGCTAATAGGAGATTTCTTATTGTTTTAGTATGCTTGGATTGTTCAAAAACTTGGGTTCCCTCCGGAGTTCAAGGTACCTTTTCTACCAACCTCTTTATATCACAATCTGACATTACTTTTTTTCTTAATTATGTTTGTACTCAACCATGCAGGATTTCAAGATCCAGAATATCACAGGTTCCTGTGATGTCAAATTTCCTATAAGACTCGAAGGTCTTGCATACTCTCACTCCGCTTTCTCAAGTGTAAGTGATCTGAACATTTGAAACCTCCACGCTCCTTGTAATAAGCAAACAGTAAAAGTAGTTAAGGACTAAATTTTGGAGATAAAAACGTTGTGCTGATGTGAATTACCGCTTTCTTTCTCATATTGATGTTGCCAGTACGAGCTTGAGCTATTTCCGGGACTGAATTATAGGATGAAAGTACCTAGATTGTGCTACTAATATTTATCAGAAAAGATTGTTATCACTGAGCTAAGGTAAATATCACGCTTTCTCTTTAGGTTTTGTGTAATCGCCTCTCTCTAACTCTCTTATAAAAATCTTGAGTTCGCTCACTATCAGATGAGAGATGAGACCTACAAGGCCTTTGAAAATATACACCCAGCCCTCCACAGAGTTCAGTCAGAATTCTGATATCTTCTCGCATGAAGTTGAGTGTTATGTCTTATCTTCCACAAGGTTATTTGATTTGTTCCTTGCGAATATAACACCGACAAAGAGATATTTTTGGACCATATTTGTAAATGGACCTGATTTGTAAACAAAGGGAGATGTGTGGAATCATGTAAGTTGATCTCTTACGTACATGATCGCGTAATACATATGAATCAAAATTATGTCAAATTAATTGCTGAGTACATAGAAGGCACTATAATATAGCGAAGCAAAGATGCAAACTATAATCCGTATTTGAATACAAAGAACAGAAATTTTAGATATACAATTCTAACTTAACATTCTTTGCACGGGGACAATGGATAATCAAATGTGGCAAGAAGCTCGAACTGGAGGAAAAGATGCTAAAAGCCATTGTAGTTCATACACTTTGTTCACAAAATACCAAAAAAACAAAGACACATAAGAAAAAGGCCAGCCAAGATATGTAAAGGTCTTAAAATTTCTACTAAACTAACAAAACTAAGTAGTGATCTACATGAAATTAAGAAACAATACTGAATAGACTTTCAAACAGCAACGTGTTACAACAACTCCCAAAAATATAGATTTGGTAGATTATGAAAAACAGAATCGTTGAGAGAACAAGAGAAAAAAAAACCCAAACTTGATACAGAAAACAAATAAACATAACAAAGTTGGGTGTGACAAATAAGTTATCTATCGAGTGTGAGAAGTTAATGACCAGACAAATACGAGTCAAACCACCAGCAACATAACGAAAAACATACACTACTACATACAAATATGGAAAAACACAGAAATATCCAACCCTCCCGCGTGCGCAGGGGATTCAACTCCTAGTCTATATTATATAATTAGAGACAATTCTCTCCATTCACAGCATCCACGTGTCCATTTTTATGCTTCTCACGGATATGGGCCTAATTTGATCATTCACCTTAGTGGACCTGAACAAGTCTAAAAAATCAATGTTTCTTCCTGACGCTGCTTCTTCTTCCTCCTCATGTTACAGCAACTCAAACGTTATCATCATAGTCAAATCAGTGAACGATTCGCAGAGGTTTTTGCACCATAGCGCTATGACACGACCGGAGATTATGCAGATGCCGGTGGGAGAGTTTGATGGAGAAACTCTGCCAAATCGTTGGCAGCAAGGACCAGATCCGTGCTAGAATCCAGGTTGGATAAGTTATTTTGACGGCCGAGTGTTTATTTATAATTTGACTGTATAATCTTTCTTTTATAAGTATTTGAAGCATAATGAGTGGCTACTGTTTGGGGGCGGGATTAATATAGGTGGAGCATCATGTGACGGAGTGGATATACTCCGTTGATTTGATTGGAGAACAGATTCGAGTTGCAATGGGAGAGAAACTGCGTAGTACACAGGTATGACTGGTGTCTATCAATATTCTTTGTGAAATTTCAAACAGAGGAAGAGGATGTATGCTAGAAAAGCTCTTCAATTTCTAGATTAATTCTTCACAGGCAAAATTGTTCTTAGAGGACATTCGATTGAATGTCGTATCAATTCAGAGGACCCAATTAAAGGATTTTATGCAATTTACATGCAGGTAACAGGATTTCAAGAACTGAAAAGTTGATACAACTTTCATCCCTAAGCATGAATAGGAATTAGCAGAGGTACATACAATTTTCCTAGACTCTTTAGTCTTTACTGTCACCGTTAGAGAAACTTTTAATTTTGTTAACCTGACCTAGCAAAGACAGGTTACTCAGTTAACAATGCGACATAGGCTGTTCTTTTCTGTGATTTGAATGCCAATAAGATGATGAGAAGTGATAAGATTTTGTTTTCTCTGAGTTCAGCTATTCGATTGTTGACTGAGTTCAGCACACAAGACTCTCTGCTCCGGTGCTTAATTTCAGCCACTCGAGCCATTTGTTGAGTGTAAGAAACACTCCTGGGAGAATTTTGGATCTCGCCAAGAAAGGTGTTTTTGTTTTGAAAGATTGTTCTGTGTTCGTTATGGATGAGGTAAATGTTGGGTGCCTCGTGTTCTTTGGCTGTTAAGTTTCTCTTTTATCTATCGATTTTTTACTGCTTACAAGCTCCACCAATACTGTCATAGTTTCCCAGAATCTAATTTATAAATGAATCTTTTCCTCAGGCTGATAAGCTTTTATCTCAAGAGCTCCAACCTTCCGTAGAACATTTGCACAGCTTTCTCCCTGAAAATCGTCAGTTTTGATGTACTCGGCCACATTTCCTGTCATTGTCAAGGATTTTACGGATAGATTTCTGACGAATCCTTACATCATCAATCTCATGGATGAACTTAAGCTCAAGGGTATCACCCAATTATATGCTTCTCTTGAAGAAGACATGAAATTCATTGCTTGAACACTATTCTCAAAGGTAAGATCTGAACTTAAGTATTAATTGTTTTGTTTTCTTTCCTAAGCTGGCATTTACTCTCTTCTTCTGCAGCTGCAAATTAACCAATCGATCATATTTCAGATAATAAACGAGAAGGGTTTGCATTGTTTAACCTTAGTCTTACATTTGTAGAAAATAGATACATAACAGTAGGGAAAAAACCATAAATACACACAAAAAAATGTAGAAGTCATTCCAATTGGAAGACGAAGCTAGGCTTCCTAATTTTATCGGTGTTCGGATCGATGGTCGTGATTTTTCTAGGTAAATCTCTCAGCTTACTTGTGTTTCAAGAAGGGAGATAGTCTATAAATTTTTAGGAACTTAATTACTCTTTTTCCTTCTTCTATAGAATGTCATTGGTAATGGTGTTTAGATTGTGTGAAGGAAGGATATGAGAGTCTGATGAGGCTTCTCCTTTTATATTAGTATTGGTTTTGGTTTTGTGTTAGATGTCGTTTTCCTTTACATTTTGCTGACTTTGTAGTCTCTCTGATTCTTTTTTAGGGAAATAATGTCTAAAGACAGCGTCTTTAATGGATTTCGGAGCACGATTGCAAAATGTACTTGCATTAGTTGTAGTTTCATCACTCACTGAGTCGACAATGTTTCACACTGTTCATGGAACTTAAACTTTGATGAAAGATGTATTTATATTTATTTGTCTACACTGCTCTCTTTACTTCTTACGCCTTTTACCTCCTTAATCACTATATATTTTCTCAAGTTCGTCAGTTTGAGAAGCTAATGATGAAGCATCCCTCAATCTGATGAATTCATGTTCAGCTGCGGTTTTGGAAGGGTGTCCTGATATCATCTTTGCATATGGATACAGTGATGATACGTGTTCCAAATTTACTTTGTTGACTTTATTTATCTTAGGTTTTTACAATCTCACTCATTCATGTATATGTCGCCTTTAATTGTTTTCCGTGTTTCTGTAGCTTTGTATTCAAGAAAACATCAAGATTCTGCCAGAGACGTGCCAGGTATTGATTCATCTAAACTATCGATATGTAGAAACCGTTTGTATAGTAGTATGTGGTTTTCATTTCTCTGATTGACTCATAGTCTTTACTTTTCTGTTTTTTGTTTAATATACAGTAAGATTTTGTCGTTGGTAGCTTTGTTATGTGCTGCATTGTATGTAACAAAATGGAAAGAGTTCTTTCCCCAAAGAAAATTAGAATACGCTTCTTCTTTCAGCTCAAAAGTTGTAAGTTGCGCATCGGCAGATTTGAAAATTAGAAGTCTTTACAAATCTATTAAATGTTCTCCATGATTCTTTTCTTTCTTAATTTGTATCCAGATCCATAAAAATAATAAATCATTTATTTTCATTCTTTTAGTTTATATATTAACACATTACTCTTTTTAAAAAATTTCGGCTATATCTTTACGTCAACCTGTGTTGATATTTAAATTATCTATTTTTAAGAAACTAGATCATACGAAATCTTAATTCCTCTTATTCATGACTCTCCGAGATCAATTGTTAAATTATTGGGTTTCTACTTATAAATTTTATAATTGATGTGTTGCTAACAAATTTAAATTGCTCTGACCTTCTACTAGAAAAAGCTTAAAATTTAAAATACATTCATGACTCACTGAATTTTAAAATGATTATTGTCTTTTTATCCTTTTTTTATATTTTACCTTAATTTGACATGATTACCCTTATTAATATTTTAAAAATTTTAAATTCAAACTATTTTTAATTAAAAAAAAATAAAAAATAAGACAAAATAAAAATACACCAATGAAATTTTTTTCTGTTATTTACGATTTTTAAATATTATTTGTTTACTTGTTCTACGAATAGTAGAACTTGAATTCTACCATGTATAGAATAGTAGAATACGTATTCCACCATTTTCACTAATATCCAAACAGTTTAGAATACATAATCTACAATTTTCACTATGATCCACCTTTTGTAGATTGCAAAATCTACGGTTTTAACTGCATTCTAAAACCGTAGAATATGATTTCTACACTTTTCACTATATTCTACAAATTGAAACATTTTGTGGAATACATATTCTAATGTTTTAACTTTATTCTAAAATTTCGTAGAATTTATATTCTACCAATTACTCATTATTCTAACTTTCGTGGAACACACAATCCAAAGTTCTTTCTTTCTTCTGCATTTTGTAGAATGTACATTCCACTAAATCTGTTAGAAATTAGAGAAAATCTAGGAACAAAATTTCTGATCATGTTTATCTTTTATTTCTTAAATATTTTAAAATTACTATTTTTTTTCAAAAAAGAATCATCTCCTATCTGTTTTTTTACGTTAATTCGGTGATTTTATAAATTTTTTGTTTTTCTTGTTTTGATCGTTTAACATGATTCATATAACTTGTAAACAAAGAACATGTAATTTACTTCTTAAAACCTTCCGAGACCATATATTTTATAATATTTTGCAAGTGTCACAGAGAATATTTTGATGGCATTGTCATACTACGGTAGTGACATCTCAGAAGAAGGCCAAGTTGCAGGCTTTAAAGGCCAAGGATGCTCAGAAGAAGGTTCATCAAAGTGTTGAAGAAGCTGCTGGGAAGCTGTTGGAAGAGAAGGAAAGTGAACGTGCTGGAAAACGGGATGAAAAAAAGATTGTTACCCACTTTACTGCACTTAGTAGCCAACAACAACAGATGCTTTGACCTTAATTCCTTGCTCTTATTCTCTTCTCTCATAAGAACAAAAAAAACGTATGAGCAATTTGTTGTTATGTGATTCAGTCTCAGACCAAAAAAAGTTGAGTCTAAGTGAAAGTACATGACCAATCACATTAACTATATAGAAAAAAACATACCAAAAGCTATCAACAATGCTAAAAGTATCCAACATTTCAATACATATGTTGAAGAACACTTGAATCGAGCTTAGTAAAAACATATACTGGCAATGTCATAAGCAAATGCTGAATTAGCAATAACCAAAATGCATCCTTCAAGCGCAAACGAACCAAGTGATCTTAGCTTCATCTCCAAATACAAGAAGAGAGCTGCTATTGTTACTCCATTTATCTGAATATCCTGTAATCAGAAAAAAACAAGAAATGTTAAGATGTGTTACTAACAAAAGATTTTGGATGTATATTGAATATTGTCCCTAAAGCAAACCAAACACATACTATTTTTAGTTAACCACACAGATCTAACAACAAAACTAAGTTAGTTGGTGATGTCGAGTTTGATGCCAAAACCACTTCCAACATAGGGAAGAAATGCATCAGTCGGTAAAAACAAGGAGAGAAAAAGTGCTATTTTATCACTGGCCATAACCAGCTCAAACAAATAAATGGATTTTTACTAATAAACAACTAAAGTAAGTGCTTCACTAACACTTAAGGACTCCATTCCTAATCCGCAATCACGTTCAAACAATTGAAATTGATTAAAATCCTAAAAAGGATGGTTGAACGAAGCATATATGTGGGATGACTATAGCTAAATTCAATACACCCAAAGATAACCCTGCCACCGCAGAGCTTCAATGAGAAACACCAATCACTTGTAGAATAATAGCCTTGACCTAGGCCCAAGGAATCAATACGTATGGAAATCAATGCATATGAGACGATGTAAGTTATATGTGGAAGAGTAAAAGTAGCATTAGCTACATCTTTTGATTCTGGAACATGATATAAAAAGGGTTTATTCCAGAGAACAATCTAAACAGACACAAATGCAGAGTATAGTAACATGAAGAATCAGAATGTTGGCCAAAATCTGTAAACGTAAGCAACGCAATCATAGTTTTTAAAGCACTTGCAAAAGATTAAGAAACAGAAATGGAAACATGGTCCATTGTTTTTCTTTGTGGGCAAACAGAAAGCATCTTCACCAAATTATAGAACCCAACTAAGTAACTCCACCACTAAACACTACTAGGAGAATTGTAGCAACATGAAGCAACGGGAAAATCAAACAAGTGGGAACAAAATATCGAACAAAGTTATCTTTTTTGGATACTGAGACAATTGACTGAATCAAGTTCCAATCTTTAAACTCATTGGAACATGGGCACAATTCCAATTTCACGATTAGGTCTTAAAAGTGCAATTTGAAAACCTAATTTTTTCAATCAAAACCGAAAATAAGGTGAGAAACATTGATAATTTCCACAAGAGAAGCAGAGATAGGGAAAGAAAGTAGAAGATGTTTAACCTTGATGTTGGTGATGAAAACATGAGATTCCAAAAACAAAGTCGGACTCTACCCAGGAGGAATCGTGATGTCAGGAGACCTCGAGATCAGAAGCTTAGACGACGAAGAGAAGAGGTTCACCGGCTGAACCAGAGATGTCCGGCGAATTCAGACGGCTTCGAAGAAAAGATAGATTGAGGAAGACGATGGTCGACCGAGGAAACAAAGAATTAAGGTTAGTTAAAATAATTATTAAATATTTAATTGTTTTTATTAATACTTTAAATATTTATTTTATATTTAAGTAGGGTTAAAATATTATTAACATTAAATAAAATACTAGAGGGACATTTTGTGGTGTTGAAAGTCATAGTAGGACAATAATCATTTCATTTTTTTCCCTAAGACAAATTACAGGTTATAAAGATAGAATAAAAAATTAGGAATGAGAAAATATAACATCTTATATATAATAGAAATTTTATTACTCTTTATCTAGGCGATTCATATAAGCATTCTAAAGTGGACCATACTATTTACTACCATAATCAATTTTATTCACATTTAACATTATTTTTTCTTAAAAATATATAAATATCAAAATCATAAATTTAAATACTATCCAAATAGACTAAAATTAACTTTATTATTAAAAATCTTATAATACCAATTATAAATTTCAGTTCTGAAAAATATGGAATTCATTGTGCAAAGTAAACTATATGATTTTGGATTATAAAAAAAAAAATCAAAGTAGAAGAAAATTTTTTGTAAAAATTGAAATAGAAATAAATAGGTCAAATGTTTGACCACAAAATTACGATAAAGCAAACAGCTTAGAAAACAGCTACATTTAAATATATTAAACCACAAAAAGATATATAGGAAAAGGGTATATATATGGTCTTAACAGAATTTGTTTTTGCACAAACAAAAAAAAATGATCCTATATATAACAAAAAAATTAATATTTTAAGTCCAAATAAACAACAAAATTATAAACACGTAACATTTATTAAAAAAAAAATTGAGAGTTGTCCATGAATGATATGGATGAAAAGCAAATGGAATAGTATTGATTACTGCAAAAAAAAACACAAAAATATAGATTAAAGAATATAACAATTAAAAACAAAATATAAAATAAGATGAACTCCACATATATAACAACTAAAAAAATAAATATATAATTTTTATTTAAAAAAATTAAAAACAGATACAAATAAAATAGTTAAGAATTTCTCGACAAAAGAGAAAAAACGAAAACCACAATATTATATTACTGAAAAATACACATATAATATAGTCTTGAAACAAAATAATTATAAAACAAATATAAACTCAGAAATACATATTTTTTTACTTAAGTTATATTAAACATAAATATCAAATACGAATTGACCACAAAAAACTAAATATGTAATTTTTCACAAAATATACAAATAAAATAGATAAATATTTCTCGATAAAATAGTAAAAAAACAAAGAAAATAATAATATTATATTACTAAAAAACACACAAATAATATTATATAAAAATAAAATAGTTATAAAAACAAACTATAAAACTCATTGGACCAAGAAAAAATGATAATGAACCTACTAACTAGACCAACAAAAAATAATAAATATGACTCAAACAAAAAACAGTTCTGAAAAATAGAACCAAACTCATATAACAAAACCAATATTTACTTAAGTTATATAAAAGAAGAATATCAAGTACAAATAGACCCCAAAAAAACTAAAATATGTATTTTAATATAAAATTGAATCGATTAAAATAGCTAAGAATTTCTCGATAAAATAATGGAAAACAACGAAAAACACAATATTATATTACTGATGAAAAACACACATAGAATATTGTTTAAAAATAAAATAATTATAAAACAAATATGGAACTGAGAAATACAAAACAAACAACAAACAAAAAATATTTACTTAAACTATATAATAATGACACTGCCATAAAAGATTCTTCGAAGAAGTTCATCATTCCGGTTTAGAGAAACACCGGAGAATCCTATTTGTTGTGTTTCTGGTACTGTTTCTATTCTAAATGAAAATTTTGTTTTGTAATTGGATGCTCTGCTAAAAGAACAAAGCTTGCACCTTTAAGTTTTATACTACCTTATAATAAGTGTCTGTCTTACTTTATTCCAAATCAAAGTTACATGTGATATATAACAAGAAAAGAGAAGTGATGCTTTGAGAAAGTTTACGGGGAACATAGGATCAAAGATTTGATAAAGATGACTTCTTGACAGGGGAGAAACCAATTGTTTCAAGAGAGATCGGTGAGAATCAAGAGATTTATGTTCGAGTACAACTAGCTACGAAAATTAAAAAGTTATAGATGTCGGCTATCCTTATATGCATGCATCAAGTGAAGATTTTTTTGTCTAAATCACTTAGAAGTTGTTACAGATTTATGTAGAGCAATAATAAAAGCCAAAAACATATAAGAAAGCCACATGACCTCCGCGCGTGCGCGGAGGTAGTAAGTTAACTAGTCTACATAATGGTGGGAAAAAATCTTAAAAATACCTCAAATGAATTATATTTCCCAGAAAAATATCCACACTTTTAACTTTACCTGAAAAATACCCAACTTTATTTTGGTTGTCTTTTAAAGACTCCAAGTTTTAAATTTCGTTATTTTGACACGGAATTTCAAAAATAGTTAACGAGCTAACCTAACCATGGTTAAAGCTGGGAATGAAAATTACGAAATTTGAAAGTTGAGGTATTTAAAAGACAACCAAAATAACGTTGGGTATTTTTCAGGCAACAATAAAAGTTTGAGTGTTTTTCTGGCAAATGTAATTCACATCAGATATTTTTAAGGTTTTTTTCCAATAAACAAAATTTGGTTACAATTAAATAAAATATTAAATTTTAACTAATATAACAAGGTTTTCATATATTTTACTTATCTCAATTATTTAAGTTAATTGTATCTAAAAATAACTAAAATATTTAAGTTTATAATTGTAGTTTTGGATAATTACATTATATCAAATTTAAATATAATTAATATTTAAGGTATATAATTATATTTAAGTTATGTATTCGGTTTTTGTTTGGGTTCAAGTTTAATTCGATTTTTCGAATATATGAGCTTAGGATTCGTTCAGATATTTTACCGGTCTAGATTTTGATTTAAGTTTGATTCTTTTTTTTTGTTCGGATTCAGTTCTTTTTTTCCGTATGTTTTGTCCATTTTTAGTAAAACTATGTGATAAAACGGTAGATTTATGCACTGAATAAAGAGTGATAACTTTTCCAAAGTCTAAATTGCAGTATGTGTTTTGGAAATAATATTAATTTTTTTAATAATTATTATTTATAAAATAGAATATAATAAATATTAAATTAAACATAATCAATTCAAATAAAATATGTAAAAAGTATTAATGAGTCAAAAATCATTCAAATTTAAAATTATTAATAATAAAATATATTAAATTACTAACAATATAAATAATTTTTTTTTGTCAACAAATTATTAAGTTATTTTAAACAAAATACACAAATTTCATGAACAAGAGTTAAAAACATCTTCAACAAAAACAAAAAATGAAATTTATCTTAACATACAAATTTCATGTTAAGTCTCTAATTCATTATTTTGTCATGAATTTGGACAAGCTTTTGAGTTAGTAATTTCATAAAGGAAATAAAGGTAAGATAAAATCACTTTTGGACTGGTTGACTCAACTAAGCAGTATCTAAAAGATTCAAAACGAAATTTATATTTAGGATAACTATGAATCTAATTTTATCTATTTAAACTAAATTTTAATACTTTTATACTTATCTTATCATTTGTGACATAAACAAAACAAATCTGATTTTGCTGATAAGAATATCATAGCTGATAAGTTAGCTAAATTAGGAGATCAATCATCTGATTTTGCTGTTCTTAATAATTATTTTCCTGTAATTCAAGAATATTTGTATGAACTTTATATTAATTAATAAAATTAGTAGATGTTAAAAAAAAAACAAATCTATGTTTTCAAAGAGCGAAGTGTTGACAAAAAAAAAAAGAACAAATCATCAAAACGCGGCGGCTTTGTCGTATCAATGCAGAAAAGCCCAACGAAACGCCGTCGTTTAAAATTTCTCTTTCTCTTTATCTATTTTGAGAGCGACCAATAATAAATATTACCTTCCAAGATATTTTCTCCTTATGCAAATTCCAAGGGACCCGAAGCTTCTTTCCTTGTTCGATTAGATTCCACCTACTGAGATTCTTCTTCTCTTAAACTGATTTATGTTCTAAACTCTTCCAGTAATCTTGGTTTTAGCTATCTAATGTGATTGATTAAAGGAGGAAGAGAACCTGGAGATGGATCCGACGGCGGTTATGCCGATTGATTTGCCGATTGTGCACGACAGCGATCGTTACGACTTGGTCAGGGATATTGGGTCGGGTAATTTCGGCGTGGCTCGTCTCATGACAGATAGAGTTACGCAGGAGCTTGTTGCTGTTAAGTACATCGAGAGAGGAGATAAAGTATGTGCCTTTTTAGTTTCATTAAAATTCACTCTCGTTTACTCTAGAATATATATATATTTATATATATATAGGCTAGTGATGATGATCCCTTCGATTTCGGTTAAGTTTCCAGATTTAGTTGCTTCCTCTTTTAGATTTGTCCCGGGATTTTCGATCCAGCCTTTATTACCCATGATTAATGCTTTTATATACTTTTAAAAGGTGAATTTTGATTAAAGGTTTGACATTTCCATATCCGCCCAACAAGACATTGATTTGGGTTTGTGAAAGTTTAATCATTTGTGGTACAGATTGATGAGAATGTTCAAAGGGAGATCATCAACCACAGGTCGTTGATGCATCCTAATATTGTCAGGTTTAAAGAGGTAAACACCATCCTACTTCCCTCTTGGTGTGTGTGCGCCATCTCTGTCTCTCTCTTTGGTTTAGAGTTTTTAAATTTCTCTGATAGGTGATTTTGACGCCTAGCCATCTGGCTATTGTAATGGAATATGCTTCTGGTGGAGAACTTTATGAGCGGATTTGTAACGCAGGCCGGTTTAGTGAAGATGAGGTCTTCATTCTCATTATCTACTACTCTTTAACTGCATCGCAATATAGATTTTGCTACTACTCATCTTTGAGTTTAAATGTTACAGGCTCGGTTCTTCTTTCAGCAGCTTATCTCTGGAGTTAATTACTGTCATGCAATGGTACCTTCTTGCAACTTAAACTCTTCTTGTTTACGTTTGGAGAGTTTCAATGATTTTACTCTTGTGGTGATGAAGCAAATATGCCATCGAGACCTGAAGCTGGAAAATACATTGTTGGATGGAAGTCCTGCCCCTCGTTTGAAAATTTGTGATTTTGGATATTCCAAGGTACTCTTTCTCTCAAGGTTTGTTCTCTCAATTCCTAGTTTATGTATATATGGCCCTGCGCAAAACATCGAGGCACCATTCCTCCCTCATTGTGCTTCTTATCGCTTCAACTATGTACTTGTTTGCTTCAGTCTTCTGTTCTTCATTCCCAACCCAAGTCAACTGTCGGTACACCTGCATACATCGCACCAGAGATTCTTATTCGACAGGAATATGATGGCAAGGTATGGGGCTAGAGTTCAAACAAGCTAGCCTCGAATATTCTTTTAGCTCTGTCCTCTGAGTAACACCGGTCTTACATTCCCCAGATTGCAGATGTATGGTCATGCGGTGTAACCTTATACGTAATGTTGGTTGGATCATATCCATTTGAGGATCCAGACGAGCCTAGGGATTATCGAAAGACTATACAAGTGAACTTCTTTCTATCTCAATCAACCCTCTCTTTTTCAAACTTCTGATTGTTCCAAGTTTGCTTAAACGCAGAGAATCCTTAGTGTCACATACTCCATCCCTGAGGACTTGCAACTCTCACCAGAATGTCGCCATCTAATATCGAGGATTTTCGTGGCTGATCCTGCAACAGTAAGTTTTACACACACACACTTCTTTAAAGCATTTCTGAGTTCTTTAATGGTGAGAGAAATGATGAGAGATCCAACTGTGGCAGCGAATAAGTATTCCGGAGATCAAATCCCATGAATGGTTCTTGAAGAATCTTCCTGCTGATTTGATGGATGAGAACAGAATGGGTAGTCAGTTTCAAGAACCAGAGCAACCGATGCAGAGCCTTGATACTATAATGCAGATAATCTCAGAGGCTACGATTCCAGCTGTTCGAAACCGTTGCCTTGATGATTTCATGGCGGATAATCTTGACCTAGATGATGACATGGATGCCTTTGATTCCGAATCTGAGATTGATGTTGACAGTAGCGGAGAGATAGTTTATGCTCTCTGAGAGTTGAGGACAAAGCATGTTTTGTCCGTACTGTTCAGACACCATGGTACTTTTGTCTTGGCTCCTCTTTTGTTGTTTCTTTTTTTTTCTCTCTACAAACTTTGGATTCACATATGTGTAACGATGTGTAATATATATATATATAAATTTCTCTTTTTATCTTTTATTATTGGTAAATTTTATTATGGAATTGACATTAGAGTTGAGAAAAGAAAAGGAATTCGATGACAAAAAAAAGAAAAAAAGAAAGAAAAGGAATTCTACATTTCGACACAAAATAAATAAACCATATTTCACAATTTTTGCATTCATTTTGATTGTTGCCGAAGACACATCACTTGACGACGAATCGGATCTCATGATCTTTGTTTTGTTTTCTTGAACTCCATCGAAGGTGTATATCAATCTTTGGTTTGGATCCATCACTTGAGCTTTCTTCATCTTCATCTGAAGATGGGTCGGTTGCTTCGAGTATATTTTGATTACTACTTTGTGATATGCTCTTGAAAAAATTACAATCCGTTGGTTGGCACGTGATTTTGTCGAGTTTGATGTTCATTTCGGACATCTTGGCAACGAGCTCTTTGATATCAGCCCATTGATTGACTTGAACATCCACATCTACCATCCATCTTAATGATGTTTCTAACTCTTTGATTCTTCTCTTGTACCTACAGATCAACAACACATGAATTAACATTCCCTAATCTCTATATCATTCCCTAATCTATATAATATTAAAAAAAAAAAAACGGAATCTAAAACTTGAATTAACATTCCCTAATCTCTATATCATTCCCTAATCTATATAATATTAAAAAAAAGGAATCGAAAACTCGAATTAAAACATCATGAACTCACTGTAAATCATCATGCTATCAAACTAAATCTCTCATGGTATCCATGATTTGTGATTTATGTCACCGAAAAATAGTAACAAAAAAATACATTTTTCCTTTTTAATGATAATGAAAGTGATTTCAGATAAACAAAAAAAATTCACAAAGATTTTCGTGTATCATATAACTACAAACCTATACTTGGTGAGTAGGTTTCTGCGTCTGAGTTCTGCATAAGCCTCGACAATATCAACGGCCTTTTCAAGGAGATGCTTAAGATCTTCGATGACTTTCCTCGGAGAATCTTCCACTCTTTCGCTCATGAGCTTATCGACTTGAACAACCAACGGAGTGATCCTAAAGATTGTAGCGTCGAGGCGGTCCAAGATACATCTTGTAGTTAAAGATCTATCTTTTGCTCTTTTTATGGCTTCGTGAAGCATTTGGAGAGCAAGTCCAAGAGCGGCCCCTGCCATAAGCTCACCAATCGGCATTTTCTTGAGATTAATGAGGAGGAGAATTGAATTAGCTCTCGATGTGAATGTATGGAAGAGTTTTGTTTTGAAAATAAAATGAGTAGTGTTGGAAGAATATAAGAGACAATATTGACTTAGACTTAGTATTGGTCTACTCTCTCTCCTTTCTAGGTGAAAGGGGTTATTTGGATTTATTTGCAAGTAGTGATTATTAAATTCTGTTGAAGGGAAGAGAATAAATCTCAATGATTGACTTTGTATAAGTAGGATTAGTCGTTGACTTGCACTAATGTTGAAGAGAAGCTTCAACAAAAGTAGTTTGGTAATTAAGGTGGATGACGTGGTGTGTCGTATCCGGAAATTTTTGGCAGTAGCTCGGCGGGACGAGAGCTCATGAATATCGCTGTTTGAACGATGTATTTTATTAAATGATAAAGTTGGAGTACAAAGTCCAAGTCGAGATGAAAAGGATGGAGGAGATCGAAATACAAAGAGTGAATGAAAATTGGGACGACAATTGACTCTTTTTGGTTGGGTAGAAAGCTTGGAACTCTTTCTAGAAAATATCTCTCTTTCTGCTTTTTCTCTAAAAATCTCTCATCTTGCTTAATAAATAAAATAAATAAAAACAATATTTAATAAACAAAACATGTGTAAAATAACTTAGGTACAACTATCTAAAATCTTGTAATCTCCACTATAAATAAGGGTGTTTGGTGACAGGGCTGTTTCAACCTTATCATAAATCGTAAGCTAGATTAAAAAGTATGTTTTCTTATGAAAAAATTGACGTCTCCAAAAAAAAACGAAACATTAAAAAAAAAATAGAGTTGAAAATGAAAAACTCGCTTTCCAAACAAAACATAAAGAAAGATCAACTACAATTTATGAGAAACAACAGAGCAAAAAAATATAGAAGCTTTGTTCAACATTTTTGTGGCCAGGACTAGATCTTAACACAAGGAAGGCGAAAGTTAAATGGCTTGATCTCTGTAAGCCAAAAGATGAGGTAGGTTTAGGTCTGAGGCCATTTAAAAAAGTAAATTTGGTGATGGGGATAAAACTGATCTGGAGAATCACTTCATAAAAGTCTCTTTGGGCATGTTGGATCCAAACATATTTAATCTTCAAAGGATCATTCTGGTCGCTCGGAGAAAGTTCAGTTTGTGACTCATGGATGTGGAGGAAGCTTCCCAAGCTAAGAGAGCAAGCTAAGCGATTTCATATGGTGGAAATATGCAGTGGTAAAGAAGCTTCATTTTGGTATGACTGGTGGCTGCCTATAGGAAGATTAATGAATGTGCTGGGAAGACGTGAAATTATTGACCTCAGCATTCCTGACTCCTCAACTGTCCAGGACGTCCTACATAACTATCAGAGACGCATACATAAAGTTCAAATTCTGAACATTGTTGAATACGAAATTGAAAAACTGAGAAGTCTGGTGAATTGTGAGTCGTGGATATAATGCTATGGTGGTACAAGGATGATGCATTTAAAAACAGGTTCTCCACTAAACATACTTGGGAGTTAATGAGGCTTCAATCCCCCAAATGTACTTGGAATATATGCGTCTGGTTTACACACGATACTCCTAAGTACTCTTTTATGTTGTGGATTACTATCCTAAATAGATTGCAAACTGGTGAACGTATGGAGAGGTGGTAAAATGCAAGATCCTTCGTGCACCCTATACTCAAATCATTTGGAGACCCACCAATATCTCTTTTTTGCCTGTTCCTACTCTGAAAGTGTTTGAAAATCGTTGATTAGTGGTCTGATGCTGAATCGATATACATGTGATTGAGAGAATATTCTCACTATCATGTCAACCTCTTAATCAACCAACACAACAATGTTTTTCTAAGGTATACCTTCCAAACTGCTGTCCACTCAATATGGAGAGAAAGGAATGCTAGAAAGCATGAGAATGAACCACAAAATCATCATCAACTACTGCAGTTTATTGATAAGGTTGTCCGGAACAAAATTTTTGCTTTCCATCAAGTAGGGAATAATATTTTTTTTTTTTTTGAATGACTAAGAGGTTCTGGGCCGTAGGCCCGTACATCCCCCTAGGACGAAGCCTAAACCATGTTAAATTCACTCTCCTTTGGAGAAGAGACCCCTCCCAACAAAAATCGAACTCAGGTTGGTGGAAAGCTACTAACTGACCTTTACCAACCGAGTCAACTCTTATTGGTTAGGGAATATTATTATTATTTTTATGGATGAACTACAAGTTTGGTTTGGCTCTCGTCAAACTAGCTCTCCAACAACTTAGATTATTCTTTGAATTCGTTTTTTCATCTGTCTTTTAGTCTTTAGACACAAACATTCTTTATGCATTTGATGTAAAAATAATAATTTGGGTTGAATAAAATTTTACATTCATTCAAAAAATAAAATAATTAATCGTATATACAAAGTTCATTGTCATTGAATTAACATTTTTAACTAATTTAATTTTTCAGATTATAGTTTGATAAAAATTAATATAGATTGTTAATCTACTCAACAAGACAATCTAGCACGTATACAAAGATCGCTGTCTTTACTTTCTAGGTGAAAGGAGTTATTTTGATCTATATGCAAATTGTGATTATTAATTTCTGTTAAGGGAAGAGAATCAATCTCAATGGTTGACTTTGTAACTAGGATTAGTCGTTGACAAAAAAGTAGAACTAGTCGTGTTCACTTTTTTTTTTTGTTGAAACTAATGTTCACTTGCACTAACATATACCAAAAGCTTAGTTTAGAAAATAAGTTGTTACCAATCTTCTATTCTGTTTATACAAAACAGAAGTGATATCCAATATAGTTTTCTGTTGACTTTATCATATATATGATCGACGTTATAATTGAGAGTGTTTAAAAATTTGGTAAATCAATATAAACAGTTAGGGATCTTGTCATAGGTACAAAACCTAGTCTACTTTATCCGAATCCAAAAACGCGTTCAGAAAAAACTATAATCTAAAACTTCGGAAAAGCCCTGTATTAATAAGGCAATCCGAAAAAATCATGTAATTTTGGGGTTATATGTGAATACCTTAATTCCTTTTTTATATTATAAGCTTTTATCAAACTGAGATTGTTTTTTTTAAAAACTGAATTCAACTTATAGCTAGATTTTGATCTGAGCACAGAGATTCATTAAAAGTAGTTTTTTTGTTTGTTTTCGGATTGTTTTATCGTAAATAATGTTTATTTCAATTATTTTATTTATATATTAGTTTATATTATATTACAATTTTCCCTTAACATGTAAAATTGCATTCTATATTTTTATATTTATGTTTTTTATCATTATCTATTTATTTAATTAATTTTAAAAGGTATGTGTATTTAAATATATTTATTTATTTTGTATCTACAAAACATGATTTATGGTAATTAAAATCTTGAATTGTATATGTTTCCAGTTCACGAAGATTTATGTGTTGGAGGTATTTACTAAATGTATATTTTTGGATTATCCAGTTTCATATTAGTTTGAAAATGTAATCTATTATTTTACCTATTATATTGAACTTATAAATTGTTAGTATACAGTTAAAACCTCAATTCTAGTGATTGTTTAATTTATTAAATTTATGGAAATCATAATATTAGTTACATTTGACCCAAAAATTAAAATATGAATCGTATATTAAAAGTTCGGACATTACTAATGTTGTAGTTGGAAAACGGGTCAAATCCGTTCTATTTGACCTACCCCTTATGACCCACTAATTATTTTTGATTAGCAAAAACATGTTCTATATAACCTGCCCGTTATGACCCACAAATTGTTTCTGTTTAGTATACTTCTTTATATATTAGGATAGGTAAAATTTGTTATCGAAATGGAGAAATCGTAGACTTGTATGCGGTAAATATAAATATTGGAAAGTGAGATTGATAAAATGATGGTTATGATATGGTTAAATCACTTAATTTTAAGTTAATATTAATCAATAGCTATGTATTTCCTTTATCTTGAATCTACAAAAAATATATTTTAATGTTATAGCTATAACGAATTTGTCTTAAATAACATATAAACTTTATCATAAATAGTGGTTTGTAACATTTTACATATATTATGCGAAATTATGAAATTTATCAAGCGAAAATATGCTCTTGATCCAGAAAATTATGTGATCCTGGTTGCCAATTTCTTTAATATTCCATCACATATTTATACCTGCACTTCAAAAAATAATATGAGTATATAATATAAATCTTTTTAAAACAAATTGAACGATGTATAAAAATATATTAAAGCAAAGAACTTACATGCTATAATCCCATTTTTTTATATCTGGAATATCCTTATAAACTTAAATAGAAACATTGATTTTATACCTTACAAAAAAATGGATTTTTTCATCATCTTAATTAATTATGGTAATTTTTAATAATTTGAATAAATATTGTTGAAGTTAGATAGTTATAGTAAAATCTGGAAAATCTGTTTTTAAGAACACAAGTTTATGATTTAGTTAAAAATAAATTTTAATATTTTTGAAAAGTATTTGAAAAACTATTCGAAGATTAATTATTTAGTAAATCATTGTATATGAAATATACTAAAACAATTAATAGGGAAATAAAATTTAAAATCATAAAGGAAGACTTTAGTTTGGTATTTAAGATATACTAAACTAAAAAGGTACATGATTGCTAAAAAGACCCGAAATTGTGTTTTTTAAAAAGAAATTATGAATCCTAAAATATACACTAATGAAGTCTAGGTGGATGGCAGGGAAAAATAAGTATTTCTACCTAGAACCAACAAGTACACCACAATATTTGGAAGCATGTGTACACCATGCCTAGAAATGAAAAAACCCATCAACGCAGCCATTCAGTAAAAACAGGATGTTAAACAGCATATTACAAAGACCAATGTACATAGAACATGCAACTACAGTCAATCCATACCCGATGTCTTCCAGAATTTATTGAACCAATAAGTTCCATCTTCAATAGTAGGTATCTCTGGGTCACGCTATAACCACGGGCGGCGGCAATAAGTGGAGTGGGCACCAAATTTTAAAAATATATATTTATTCTTCAAGTAAAATCTATTGACCTCATTAAAAATATTATTTTGACCCCTAAAAAATCACAAAACAATATTTAAAATCTAGCTATTTAGCTAATTGATTTTCTGTTTTAAATTTGTTAAAACTTGGATTAAATGGATTTACTTTTAAGTTTAAGTCCAAATGGTACAATAATTCAACAATCCATAACTTTAGGGTTCTATTAAATATTAGTTAAATGAATTAATTTATATTTCAGATTCAAAAAAAAAAAAAAAAATCAAAACCTAACTTTTGGAAAACATATTTGTTCCTCTTACTTTTTGTCGACAAAAATTCTAGCATCCCCCAATAAATTTTTACTTGAATTCACGGTTAGATTCCTTTATTTTTATGTTATAATTTAATTTGTTAATTCATATTTTATATTTTGTTAAATTACAGATAATTATCACTCATGATTCAACTTCTTAGAAATATTTAGGATTTTTGTTTTTGATCTAGATATCTTTAATGTTTAGTTTTGTATTTAGAAATATACTGATTTTTTAATAGACTGATCTTTAAATGGATGATATTGATTGAGATGGTGTGCCTTATGAACTCACTGAAAAATATATTGGAATATCATCCTAATCAAATAAGCGAGATAAGACGTAAATATTTAACTAGAACACTTTATCAAACTCGTGGCCAGATTTTTTAAACAACGACTTGTAAAAAATACACCAATGGTTTAGTCCTTGTTGGTTTGATCAATATAAACTTTTGACATTATCTTTGACTTTTCGTATTGCTACCATAACCGTTGAAAGATGTTTTTGAGGAATAAAGATCGTCAAGATAGCATTACGAAATCATCAGTGATCAGTTTCTAAGTGATTATCTTATTTATTTTATCGGAAAAAGTATTTAAAAATTTAACAAATGAAACAGTTATAAAAAAATTAAGGTATTAGCGATCGAAGAATACATTTGTGGTTCTTTCATAATTTATAAACAATAGTTTTAGTATTTTTTTGTCCCGGTATAAAAATTTTCTGGCTCCGCCACTGGCTATAACCATCCTATGTCATCTGCCGAGCCACGGACTTTCCTTTGTGCCCGCTCAATGAGCCTAATAAAAAATGTAATAGTTCAATCACCCAAATGCTGGAAACTTGACAAGAAAATGCAGTTTATGAAAGATTATCGTAATGCTTCAGTTTCACATTTTCATAGTAATCGAAAATGCCTCAGTGTAGGTATAATTTTGTCAAATCTTTTAGGTGGTTAATGCTGAATTTCGTATATAACAAACAAACATAATAATATATTATCATATTCAGTACGTAAAGATTTTGGTAATATATATTATTCAAACTAATTCAATGCAAATTAAATATATGCTAATATCCAAATTTTAAAATAATTTATGTTAGAAATGCTAGTTTCTGGTGTGTATTCTTTGACATTTAATTTTTTTTTCCACCGATTTTTCTCTCGAAAATCAATCCTAGTTTCGCATGCTCGTTCTCGCTGCCGCCTATGGCGGATCCGCCTCCCTTCCGTCCGACTTCCACCTGACCTCATCGCCATCTTCCCTCTGTCCACTCCTGGGTCTTCTATTGGTCCCCTTCCGACTCGGAAATGATAGACTCTTCGCCGATCCAGGACTCTCCTATCCCATCAATCGTCTCTTCCCCTGTTGCGTCTGACTCTGGGTTTTTGTTTACTGCTTCCAGTGCACCTCCTGCCCATCTTGAGGCTCGGATTGTCTCGCCAGGAGATATCCGAGAGGATTTTCCCCCTATCGCCAATTCCTATGTGCCAAAGGCAGGTATACTACCTTCCCCTCCATTATCTTCTCCTAAGCTGGATGGGAAATCTTTGCACTCTGGTCCTAAGGTTTTAAACTGGGCTTCACAGTCTCATTCTACCTGCAAGGTTCCTGACCCTAATGCCTCAGTCTGTTTCTACGAAGAGGGTCGACCTCGAGTTAAGGTACCCAATGCGGTCTTCGAAAGGGGAGCGCGACTTCACTCTGACTTTATCGTTGAATTTTTTTACGGTAATCCTCCTTCCTACGAGAAAATTTGGGGGGTTGATATATAATGGTTTTTCTAGGTTTTCAACCATGATATAGTTGTATATATTGAGTCTTTAACCTGATTTTTAGAGTCTATTGAGTCTTCTACAGGTAGACTTGCGTTTGGAGCAAAGGATGAGATTATAGGACGTTTCTGGTGATTTGTGCAACGAGCTGAAGTTGGTGTCTCGACCACGATTGAGTGTCGACCGACACTGACTTGGATGTCGGTCGACATTGAGCGCGACAGAACAATACCCGAGAGTTAAAGACAAGTTTTGAAGATTTGCAGAATTGCCCTGAAGTTTTCCTTAATTCTAAACTGACCCCAAAACGTGTTTAGAGAGTTTAATTAGGTTTTCAAACTCATTCTACCTTTATCTTGTTCTTAGTTTTGTTCTTGCTTGGGAGATTGAGGGATATTGAGTTGGGGCTGATTCTTGCTACTTGTAACATTGAGAGAAGAATTTCGAACCCCTCTTACTTTATCTATTCAGTCTTTTGGTTTTCTATTCATGATGTGTTGTTTGATTACAAATATGTCTGAGTACTAACCTAGTTAGATTTAGGAATTCTCACAAAGGTTTTATGCTTGTTTGATAACTGATTGATTAGGATTCACCATCTATTGTTCATCACCTAAGTTGTGCTTAATACTAAATTCTAGAATGATCACCTAGGGTTTAGATCTTAGACAATTAACAATAGCACGAGAGTGTGAGTTATAATCTGAACAAACTTAGAGTGAGCAATTTGACTAGATACAAAGAGATTTGGTTTAGTAAAATTGTGAACCGATAGAACCTGTTCTTAATGCTTGTTTAGAACTCTAGGATCACAAAGAGATTTGGATCGCTAGGTTGCTAGATATAGAAATAATCTCAGCGGGAGTTGGATTATTTAGCATTGTGTTTCTAGTTCTTGAACCTGTTTTAAATCTGAATCCGGTTAGTTAAGTTTCTAGCATAGCATAATTCCCGAGAATTTCCGAAGTCTGACGCCTTTCTCTTATTGAAAAACCTTCGTGTTTACTTGCTTTCATTTACTGCTTTCTCTGGATTTGATTTAGCTTAACTTGACGGCATATAATCTATCGTGTGACCGTGAGTCCTTGTGGATTCGATACCCTAAATACTACATTGCATAACTGTGCACTTGCAGTAGAATAGGATTAAAACTCTGAGCCTATCAAGTTTTTGGCGCCGTTTCCGGGGACTCAACTGAGTTCGCCGATAGATTTTGTTTTAGAGTTGAGTCTAGATCATTTTATATTATTTTTTACTGATTTTTCTCTTGTTTGGCTTATTTTTGTTGCTGCAGGATTTCACATACACGTGTCGACCGATTTCCTTCTTAGTGTCGCTCGACATTGACCTCGAGACAGAGTTTTGAGATCAGTGTATGCCAAGTCGACATACCCGAAGCAACCAGAGCGAAGAACTTCTGAACCTTAGACTTGAGGAGCTTGCTAGACTAGAGAGAACGAACAGAAAGGGTCAAAGAACAAGAATGATGAACAATCGTTTGATTTTGAGACCTGATGCTGGGGGTGTTCTGAGAGACCAATAGAACAACGCCTACAATGATGAAGGGCAAATGATTGATGTTTAGGGACGAGTGATCCCTGATCCTGCGCCTGAACCGCCTCAAGGTCAGAGGCAGATGGTTGTTACTGAGAGGACTCTTGCTGACTACAACCGTCCCGATGAGTTTTATGATAACCGGTCAGCAATTTCTCCTCCTTCTTTTGAGAGGAATGACTTTGCGATCAAGACTGTCTACTACTCTATGCTGAGACAGCACCCCTTCCATTGTCTCCCACATGAGCAACCCATGGACCACATCGAGGATTTTGAAGCCTTCATCACTAGGATGAAGTACAATGGGGAGGATTATGACCTCTTGTATCTGAAGCTTTTCCCATACTCTCTTGCTAGAGAGGCTGCTGCTTGGCTGAAACAACTTCCACCTGGGAAGTTAACTACTTGGGATGCTGTGAAGAGAGAGAGAGTTCCTGCGACACTTCTATGATGATGCTCGCTCATATCAGTTCAAACAGGACCTTCTCACATTCGCCCAAGGCCATACAGAGCCTCTTAAGTCAGCTTGGATGAGGTTTAAGATGTACCAATGTGACTGTCCTCATCATGGATTCTTTGAAGTAACGCTGCTGGGCATATTCTTCAAAGGAAATGATCTCAATTACCAGTCTGCATTGGATGCTGCCAGCAATGACAATTTCAACACCAAGACTCTTGAGCAGGCTAGATTGCTGATTGATAACTTGGTGAGCAGTAACAGCACCAAGACTGCTGATAGAAGAAGGAAAGAGTCTGGTGGAAAGATTGATAATCTGGAGATTACTGATATCAAGAACAAGCTGAACACTGTTCATAGCTTGTTGACTGGTAAGAAAGCTGTTAACTTTGCTCAAGAAGTTGAAGTGTTTGAAGCTGAAGAAGACTGCCAGGAAGAGGATGTGAACTACACCAGTGGCTCTGGATTTCAAGGAAACAAGTTTGAAAATCAACAAGGCAACAAGTTCTTTAATGGTGGACAGAAGAGTGCTTTCACAAGAACCATAACTCTTCTGGATATGGTCAGAATGCTGGTTATCAGAAACCTTTTCAGCAAGGTAATTTTTATCAGAGGACTTATGGATCATCTTCCTATCAGCCACCTCCTACTGCTAGTGCTCATGAGAGCAAGATGGAAGCTGTGATAGAGCGGTTTCTGGAGGGCCAGACGAAGGTCATTGTGGACTTCAACAAGAAGCTGGATGCTGTGTATGAAGATCTAAATGGGAAGTTTGAGTCTTTGAGTACACATATGAAGCAGTTGGATTCTCAAGTTGCTCAAACTGCTGGAGCTGTTAAGAGGCAAGCCGGATTCCTTCCTGGAAGTACATATACTAATCCAAAGCATCACTGCAATGCTATATCACTGCGGAGTGGGAAGGAGCTGCACACCATCTCCAATAGGCAGATCACTGATAAGGAGATCGAAGAGATAGAGGAGTTTGAAGAAGAGAATGAAGCTGCGAGACGGACATCGACCGATACTACCACTAGTAATCGGGCGACACCAGCTTTTTCGAGTTCTCGTGACAGACAGAAATCGAACGAGGTCGATTTTGAGGTCGACGCCAGAACGAAATCGACTAACGTCGATCGATACCAAGATGATGTCGGTCGACATCAGACGAGTACAAAGTCAGAAACTCAGACGAAAACTCCTGTAGCTGCAGAGAAAGTGTACAAACCCAAAGTACCTTTCCCTAGGAACCCAAAGCGGTCTAAGTTTGAACGGTTCAAGGCTAAGTATATGGCTATGCTGAGCAAGCTAACTCTTCCAATGCCATTGACGGATGCTGTCAGCAATAATCTAGTGTTGAAGAGGTGTTTGAAGCAGATGTTGACTTCTGATATAGGAGATGACGAGTGTGTGATGATAATCACTGAGGTCTGTAGTGCTGTCATCCTAAACAGAGTTCCAGAAAAGCAGAAGGATCCAGGGAGCTTTGTCTTGGACTGTACCGTCTTCAGAAACAGATTTGAGAGGTCATTGTGCGATTTGGGATCCAACGTCAATCTGATGCCATATTCAGTTGCAATGGGAATGACAGATTTCACACCTACAAGGATATCCTTGATTCTAGCAGATCGCTCCATAAGGATTCCTGAGGGCCTCTTGGAGGATGTACCGGTAAGGATTGGTGAATGTGTTATCCCAACCGACTTCGTAGTCTTGCAGTACAATGATGAGCCTAAGGATCCTCTTATCCTAGGCATACCGTTTTTGGCTACAGCTGGTGCCATCATTGATGTTAAAAGAGGAAAGATTGGTCTCAATGTGGGTGATCTAGTGATGAATTTCAACATGGATAAGCTGATGAGACACCCTACCATTGATGGGCAGACCTTCTATGTTGATATGATTGAGAATCTGACTGCAGAGTTCCTCAATCAAATGCATCATGTTGATCCTTTGGAGAGAGCCCTGATGAGTTCTGAGAGTGGTTTGGAGCTGGAAGATGATGCTGTTACTGGATATTTAAGGCTGATGGACGCTACCGAGCAAGTGATGAACTTGGAAGTAGCCGATGACATACAGTGTCGACCGACACCACATGGTAATCGGTCGACACCCGTCGTGACAGATTGGAGCGAGGAGAGAGCTCCGAAGGTCGAGATGAAGCAACTACCTGCTGGCCTCAAATATGCGTTCCTAGGTAAGAACTTTACTTATCCTGTTATTTTCAATGCTGATTTGAATAACGCAGAACTCATTTTACTGCTAAGCAAGCTGCGCAAGCATCGCAAAGCTCTTGGCTATTCTCTTGATGATATTTCAGGTATTTCTCCAGACTTGTGCATGCATAGGATACACCTTGAGAATGAGAGCATGTCGTCAATTGAGAGTCAGAGGCGTTTACATCCCAACCTGCAAGAGGTTGTAAAGAAGGAGATCATGAAGCTGCTGAAAGCTGGAGTCATCTTTCCTATCTCCGACAGTAATTGGGTCAGGCCAGTTCATGTGGTTCCTAAGAAGGGAGGAGTCACTGTGGTTAAAAATGAGAAGAATGAGCTGATCCCTACAAGGACAATCACTGGTCATAGGATGTGCATAGACTACAGGAAGTTGAATGCAACCACCAGGAAAGACCACTTTCCACTCCCTTTCATTGATCAGATGTTGGAAAGGTTGGCAAGTCATCTATACTACTGCTTCTTGGATGGCTATTCTGGTTTCTTTCAGATCCCTATCCACCCAGAGGACCAGGAGAAGACCACATTTACCTGTCCTTATGGTACCTTTGCATACCGCAGAATGCCATTTGGACTGTGTAATGCTCCTGCAACGTTTCAGAGGTGCATGATGTCCATCTTCACGGACATGATAGAGGATTTTATGGAGGTCTTCATGGATGATTTCTCTGTCTACGGACCATCTTACCATGCATGTCTGGATAATCTATGCAAGGTGCTGGCTCGCTGTGAGGAAAAGCACCTGGTTTTGAACTGGGAAAAATATCATTTTATGGTCAAGAATGGCATTGTGCTTGGACATAGAGTCTCAGAGGCAGGAATTGAGGTAGATAGAGCTAAGATTGAGGTAATGATAGGGCTGCAGGCGCCTGATTCAGTCAAAGGAATAAGAAGTTTCCTTGGGCATGCTGGTTTTTACAGGAGATTCATTAAAGATTTCAGCAAGATAGCTAGGCCACTCACTGCACTTCTCTGCAAGGATGTGAAATTTGAGTTCACAGATGAATGTCATGCTGCATTCAAGGAAATGAAACAGGCTTTGATCTATGCTCTAATTATGCAACCTCCGGACTGGAGTCTTCCTTTTGAGGTAATGTGCGATGCTAGTGATTATGCAGTAGGAGCTGTTCTTGGGCAGAAGAAGGACAAGAAGCTCCATGCTATCTATTATGCCAGTAGAACTCTTGACGATGCTCAAAGGAACTATGCAACCACTGAGAATGAACTGTTGGCAGTTGTGTTTGCATTTGAGAAGTTTCGTTCCTACCTGATTGGATCCAAGGTGATTGTACATACTGATCATTTTGCGCTTAACTATCTGATGCAGAAGAAAGATGCTAAGCCAAGGCTGTTGACATGGATTCTACTGCTCCAAGAGTTTGACATAGAGGTGAGAGACAAGAAAGGAGTAGAAAATGGTGTTGCTAATCACTTGTCTCGGATTAGGATCGATGAGGATGTTCTAATAGATGATTCTCTACCAGAAGAGAACATCTACAAGATTGAGACAGGTTTTCAGGATGTTTCTGCGAGTTCACTAGTTTCTACACGGGTTGCAGAGTCAGTGACAATCGACACTCAGCTCATGTCGGTCGACATCCGACTCGAAAAAGCGGACGATAATCGATCACGCTCGACATTGCTTGGCCGATTAGGGACGATGTCGGTCGACATCAACACTGGTGTCGGTCGACATCGGCTGCGGACAGAGGCAAAAATTCCGGATGATGAAGCTGACGTGTTCATAGCTGCAATGGCCCACGGTCCTCTCCCTACTAGACCTTGGTATGCCGATATAGCCAACTACCTTGCTGCAGAGGATGAGCCTGAAGTGTTTAAAGGCTATGCTAAGAAGATTTCCTTAGAGAAGCCAGGCGCTATTACTGGGATGAGCCCTACTTGTACAAGAACTGTTCTGATGGTATCTACTGACGATACATTGCAGAATCTGAAGTAGATAATGTGCTGTAACACTGCCATGGTTCTGAGTATGCAGGACACTTTGCTACATTCAAGACACTGTCTAAGGTTCTTTAAGCAGGCTTCTGGTGGCCTACAATGTTCAAGGATGCCCAGTTATTTGTCTCTCGGTGCGATGTGTGTCAGAGGAGGGGGAAGGTAAGCAAGAGACATGAGATGCCACAAAACTTCATCCTTGAGGTTGAAGTCTTTGATTGCTGGGGCATCAATTTCATGGGTCCGTTTCCATCTTCCTATGGGAACAAGTATATATTGGTTGTTGTGGACTATGTATCCAAGTGGGTTGAAGCGATTGCAAGTCCAACCAATGACTCTTCGGTAGTTCTTAAACTGTTTAAGACTATCATCTTCCCCAGATTTGGAGTCCCTAGGATTGTGATAAGTGATGGTGGAACTCACTTTATCAACAAAGTCTTCGAGAAGCTGCTTAAAAAGCATGGTGTTAATCATCGTGTGGCTACTCCATATCACCCTCAGACTAGTGGACAAGTGGAAGTCTCTAACAGACAGATCAAGGAGATTCTAGAGAGACAGTTGGGAAGACTAGGAAGGATTGGTCTGCGAAGTTGGACGATGCGCTGTGGGCTTACAGAACTGCGTTCAAGACGCCACTGGGGACTACACCATTCTATCTACTATATGGGAAAGCTTGTCACCTTCCAGTTGAGCTAGAGCACAAGGCTAGATGGGCTGTCAAACAAATGAACTATGATCTCAAACCTGCAGTTGAGAGGCGCTTGATACATCTAAATGAGTTGGAAGAAATTCGCCACCATGCCTATGAGAACTCAAGGCTGTACAAGGAGCGCACAAAAGCATATCATAATAAGAAGATCATCTCACGCAAATTCGAACCCAATGATCAGGTACTTCTCTACAACTCTCGTCTGACATTGTTTCCTGGAAAGCTGCGTTCTCGTTGGTCAAGTCCATTCATTGTCAAAGAAGCTAGACCACACAGAGATATCATCTTAATGAATTCCAAAGGTGAGGAGTTCACAGTCAATGGACAAAGGGTAAAACATTACTGGGCAAAAGATGAAATTCCAGAAGGAAACATTGTCCATCTGGATAATCCACCCAATACCTGACCGCAATACAGTCAAGCTATTGACGTTAAAAGAGCGCTGAGTGGGAGGCAACCCACTGTAGGTTAGTTTTCTTTTCTTTTTGGTTTTTGTTCTTGTGTCTTTTGATTTTTCTGGTTTTTGTGTGTCAGAGCCGTGAGGAACAGGCCTGCAGATAGAAGTGTCGACCGATTTCTTCTTCAGTATCGGTCGACATCGACCGTGTTCAGGTTTGGATTTTTAACTCAAAATCTCTATGGTTCCAATTTGATTTATACCGATCTCATGCTACAATTGCACTGGGGTCAGTGCAGTTTAAGTGTGGGGGAGGTGGCTATTCACATTGTGTTTTGTTTTCTTAGAGTCAATCCCATGTTTTCACTAGTTTTCAAAATTATTTTATTGAGTCAAAATTTGTATCAAACTATGATTTTTCGAGGAAATGTTTCGCTGGAACAGGAACTAAGTGACCATTGGACATACTTGCAGGACCTCTATGACTATTAGAAAACCCCAAATGGATCAACTTACCAAGGACACCCATATCTAACCAGGTATTCAGAGGATCCATTACTAGTCTCACACTTAATCTTGACTTTAATTTCTCACCTAGGGGCTTGGTAATCTTTGGGTCGGATTCCTTTGATGTGTTTGGCACAGCCTATGATCCTGTTATAAATTATGGTTTCTGATTTTCCCCTCCCGTGAAAGTAAAAAAAAAGATTAAAAAACCGAGGATAAGCTAGTAGCTTCGAAGTGGTCACGGGAGTGGTAGAGATCCCTATTACCTCCTGTGTATCCATGGAAAGATCCAAAGTTAAACCCCAATAAAAAGGGAAGAGCACTAATAAAAAAATAAAATGATACCCAGTGGGGAAAAATCATTGCTAAGGGAGAAAGGGAAAATAAAGAAACCAAAAACGACAGTTTGGTGGTCAAATACTGAATAGGTTGAGTCCATGTGTCCTTTGATTCGATATTCCCTCCGTGAAACTGCACCTAATTGTATACAGAGGCTAGTGTGGTGAACTTGAATATCCTAACTTGATTGGGGAGTTTACTTGGGACAGTTGCTAAGTGTAGGGGAAGCATATTGTGATTTTGAGTTCTATAGGAAAGTTTTCAGTGGTTTACTAAGTGAATGTGAATGCGAAAGTTCCTAAGACGAAATGAGTTTCTGTGTTTTCAAACCTCTTTTCTTATGCTTTGGTTCTTTACTTGCTTGAGGGCAAGCAAGAGCTAAGTGTGGGGGAGTTGATATATCATGGTTTTTCTAGGTTTTCAACCATGATATAGTTGTATATATTGAGTCTTTAACCTGGTTTTTAGAGTCTATTGAGTCTTCTACAGGTAGACTTGCGTTTGGAGCAAAGGATGGGATTATAGGACGTTTCTGGTGATTTGTGCAACGAGCTGAAGTTGGTGTCTCGACCACGATTGAGTGTCGACCGACACTGACTTGGATGTCAGTCGATATTGAGCGCGACAGAACAATACCCAAGAGTTAAAGACAAGTTTTGAAGATTTGCAGAATTGCCCAGAAGTTTTTCTTAATTATAAACTGACCCCAAAACGTGTTTAGAGAGTTTAATTAGGTTTTCAGACTCATTCTACCTTTATCTTGTTCTTACTTTTGTTCTTGCTTGGGCAATTTAGGGATATTGAGTTGGGGCTGATTCTTGCTACTTGTAACATTGAGAGAAGAATTTCGAACCCCTCTTACTTTATCTATTCAATCTTTTGGTTTTCTATTCATGATGTGTTTTTTGATTACTAATATGTCTGAGTAGTAACCTAGCTAGATTTAGTAATTCTCACAAATGTTTTATGCTTGTTTGATAAATGATTGATTAGGATTCACCATCTATTGTTCATCACCTAAGTTGTGCTTAATACTAAATTCTAGACTGATGACCTAGGGTTTAGATCTTAGACAATTAACAATAGCACGAGAGTGTGAGTTATAATCTGAACAAACTTAGAGTGAGCAATTTGACTAGATACAAAGAGATTTGATTTAGTAAAATTGTGAACCGATAGAAACTGTTCTTAATGCTTGTTTAGAACTCTAGGACCACAAGGAGATTTGGATCGCTAAGTTGCTAGATATAGAAATAATCTCAGCGAGAGTTGGATTATTTAGCATTGTGTTTCTAGTTCTTGAACCTGTTTTAAATCTGAATCCGGTTAGTTAAGTTTCTAGCATAGCATAATTCCCGAGAACTTCCTAAGTCTGACGCCTTTCTCTTATTGAAAAACCTTCGTGTTTACTTGCTTCATTTACTGCTTTCTCTGGATTTGATTTAGCTTAACTTGACGGCATATAATCTATCGTGTGACCGTGAGTCCTTGTGGATTCGATACCCTAAATACTACACTACATAACTGTGCACTTGTAGTAGAATAGGATTAAAACTCTAAGCCTATCAGGGGTTTCAAATTACCTTTGGGTAGGGATAAGAGGGTCTTTATTCACATTTTTTCGTAGAATGTTTTCCTCTTCCACATTCCATCGGCATCGCTTCGGAAAAGGGTACTTCAGCATGAATTGTGGAGATTCGGCGACTCACCGTTCTTTGTCATGGAATGGAAAGCTTCCTTTAGCTTCGACCCACCATCATTTCTGAAAGCTCCTATCTGGGATAAGATTTCTGGTATTTCCTTCAATCTTGTTACAAATAAGGGTATGTGGTTCATCGCAAAGCCCATGGGCCGAGTTGTGGATGATCTAACTAAACCTCTCCATAGCTCAATGGAGTTGGAAAGGGAGGATGGCCAGATTGTGCTCCTTTTGGTCTCATATTTGTGGCTTCCTCATGTGTGTGATGTCTGCACAGAAATTGGTCACAAAGCGGGTTCATGTCCAAGGCAAAAAAACGAAAATATGCCTCGAGAAGGGAAAGGGAAGCAGCCTAGTCTTCCTATGGCTCAGCGCCTGAGAAGAATAGGAGGGGTCCCTTGCCTGCTGATCCCTCAGGTAGTCACAATTCATTTCCACCCAAGCAGCTGGAGGGAGTGGTAGTATCTCTGATTACTGAAAGGAATGGTCATGCAACAAAACCTATTCCTATTGATCAGATTGACGTGGCTGGCAGGACATTGTTGGGTCTCTCAAATGTTTTGCATTACCCTAAGGGTGTTCCGATTCTTCCTCCCAAGCGCCCCACTTGGGGAATCAAGGAGCTCAACCTGCCAAGGATGTTTAGATTAAATCTAACCCAAATGGCATAGCTTCAATAGTGCTCTCTCCTCCTGCCTCGATTGAGACCTTTGGTATTGCATCCGCCAGCTTTGAAAGAGCCCTCGCCTATTACCTCTGCAAATTCTAGTCCATCCGTAGCAAATGACTTAAGGAAGTGTGATGTTGGTGATCTGATTTCTGGTTCGATGTCGTTAGTTCTAGCTTCAGTTGCTCATGCTTTAGATAATATGGTTGAGTTTGTTGTTCTTTCCAATGCGCTCACAGCCAACAGGCTTGTTGCTCCTACTGATGTCTCATGTCCTCTTGTAATGGACAATGCCTTTGCTGCCCTTGGTAATGGTTGAAAGTCGGAAGAATTTGATGATCTGTATTGTGATGAGGAGTATGGGAATCAAGAGTTGACTTTCTACTCCCCATCTAAGTCTTCTTCTGGTAACCAGAAAATAAAAAGAAAAGGAAGTTGGATATAAAGAAATCTCATGGTGCGAGCGGTGGTAACTTCTTGAGTTCAGGGAGTCGTCACCACAAAAAATTTAAATATGTGTGATACCTTTTTTGGAACGTGCGCAAGTTAAATTAGGATTTATTTAATATGCAGCTGCATACATGGATCAAGGCTAGATCAGTTACTATTGGAGCACTTGTAGAAACGCATGTCAAAGAACACAACTTGGCTCAGATTTCGGCTTCTCTAGGAGCTGGTTGGTCGGTTATTAGTAATTATAATTTTCGGATTTGGGGAAAATCTGATTCTTATACAAATAACCTACTAAGGTTAGGCAGCTTTTGTTGACCTCCAAACTATTACGGTGGAAGTTATGTTGGAGACAAACTAGTCCTTTATATATACGGCAGTGTACGCGAGTAATGATGTTGTTCAGCGGCAGGATCTTTGGGTCTTCTTGAAAGACACTCTCTCTTCTTTCGGTCTAGCTTCTCTTTCGTGGATGATAGGAGGGGACTTCAACGAGATTTTGCACCTTTCTGAAACTTTCAATCCGAATATTCATCATTTTAATGCTGCAATGAGGAGCTTTAGGGACTGTATTGTGTACTTGGGCTTATTCGACTTACCATTCCACGGTCCTAAATTTAAATTGACGAAGTCCTTCCCGTCGGATCCCATTGGGAAGAAGCTAGATCGGTGTTTTGTTAATGAAAGCTGGATTCAGTCATTCCCAACTAGCCATTGTTCCTTCCAAGCCCCGGAGTTCTCTGACCACTCGCCGGGTTTCATCAGCTTGTTCACAAAGGCGCTAGATTACGGGACAAGACCCGTTAAGTTTCTGAACTTGTTGGTGAATCATCCTTCTTTCCTGGATGTGATAGATGATGCGTGGGTGGAATTAGGAGAGCCGATAAATTCTCTAAATGGTTTTGGCTTTAAGTTGAAAAAGATAAAGGCTCCAATCAAGTCCCTGTGTAAATCGAATTACAGTGATACTGAAAAAGGGTAAAGGTGGCTTCTGAGCTTCTCACCTCCGTTCAGCCTACGGAATTGCAAGATCCTACATCTGAGAATATGTTGCTTCAGAGAACAGTCACAACAGAATGGGATTCTCTTCGACTTGCTGAGGAAAGCTTCTTCAGACAGCGATCACGAGTGAAATTGATGGGTGAGGGCATTTCAATACCCCATAATATAATGATTTCTAGAAATGGCTACAATGTAGTCAAGTATATTTTGCGCCATGATGGTTCGAAGGCCACTACTGCGGAGAATATTTACAAGTATGCGGTCTCTTACTTTGCGGATATATTGTGCAATGTCAAAAGCCTATTCTGCCAGCATCTTATTCAGATTTTGCTCAGTCTTTGGATGCCAGTTTGTTCCTCTACCAACATGCTGGTTTTAGCTTCTCTTGTCACTGCAGAGATCGTTATGGAATCCCTCTTTCGCCTGCCATCCAAAAAAACTCCTGGCCCAGATGGTTTTAGTGCATGATTTTCAAGGCGAGTTGGGTTGTTGTAGGAAACTAACTGCTTCAATCCTTAGCTTCTTCAAACAGCCTTTCATTCCCACTCTGTTGAACTCGACAACGCTTGTCCGACTGAAAAAATACCAGAGGCTGAAGAACTAAAGGACTTTATACCGATAGCTTGTGCCTTAATACAGTCTACAAAGTCATCACTCTGATTCTGGCCTCCCGGATTAAAAAGTTTATGTCAGACATTGTTTTGCCAAACCAAACGGCCTTCGTAAAAGACAGACTCTTACTGGAAAATGGCCTCTTGGCTTCCGAGATCGTTCGAGGTTACCACAAGGATAAAGGTCCCCAAAGAATTACGCTCAAGGTTGATATCTCAATGTATTTGACCTAGTGTGGTGGGATTTAGTTCTAGGCTGTCTTAAGGTCTATGAATTTTTGGATTTCTTTGCGGAGTGTGTGAAATCGTGTATTTTCCCCGTTTTTCTTGGTTAGTATCAATGTAACAACAATGGGTTTCTTCAAAGGAAAAACATGAATGAGGCAGGACAACCCTTTATCCCCTGCTCTCTTTGTCTTGGATATCAATTCTCTTTCTCATTTGCTTAATACGGCTGCCTCCTCGAGGTTATTTGGGTTTCATCTAGGCTTCGAGATGCTTCACTTGACTCATCTTTCATTTGCATATGATTTGTTGATTATCTTGGAAGGGACTAAGGAATCGTTGAAAGGGGTGTTATCGGTTTTGTCCGCCTTCAAGGAGTTATATGGGTTAGCAGTTAATATTTCCAAAAATCGATGTTGTGCGCCACTGTACCGCAAGCCGTCTTGGATCGTCTTACTGCTGTCACTGGTTTAGTGCCTGCTACTTTACCAATTCGTTACCTTGGGTTACCCTTATGCTCGAGGAAACTATACATTGCCGACTGTGACCCACTTCTCTCTCAAATTAAGAAGAAGTTCACTAGTTGGACTCATAAAACCTTGAGCTTGGCGGATAGATACACTTTAATATATACGGTACTCTCCGGTATAATTGGCTTCTAGGCAGCAGTATTTTTCTTATCTAAACGGGTGATCAGTAGAATCAACGCTATGTCCAGCGCCTACTTTTGGCATGGCAGTACGGATCACACTAGTGGAGCGAAGGTTTCTTTTGAAAACATATGTTTACCGAAATGTGAAGGAGGTCTGGGTCTTCGTAAACTTCTTGAATGGAAGTGATAGGTCAAGAATTAATAAAAGGTGAGGTGCAAAAAATGTTCCTATACTAAACTGCAAGTGCACACACGCAATATCAATGTAGTATATAGGGTATCGAAATCCACAGAGACTCCGGTGTTCAATAGCTCAAGAACAGGAATTTAACTAGGAAGAAAGCAATGTAATTGAATTAAAAGCAATGCAAGAAAGTAAGCAGATAGCAAAGATTGTTGGTTGTGAAAGCAAGTTATTAAGAGCGCTAGGTCTAGGGCGTTCTCAGGAAATCAGACAAGCAGACAGTTCATTCAGCAAGGATCTAATTAAGCACAGTTCTAGAACTCAAAACACAGATATAGAATTAACCAAATTCCTTTGCGATAATTCTCTAAGTCTAAGTGCAGCAAACCAAACTTTCGTTTGCGAGAACTAACAGATTAAACCAGCTTTAATTCCAAGTTTGATATGTTCACAATTATCCTAAACCAAACTTCCGTTTGCGCAAAGTTTAATTGCCCAATTTAATTAGTTCAGATTCCTAAACCCCACTTCCGTGACGTATTTAGCAACCTAAGATCTAGATTCTAATTGATCAGGTTAGAACTAGCTTTAAGCACAATTAAATTGAAGAACAGATATAGTTTGAATCCTTAACTGAAATTGAACAAGTCTAGCAGGTCATGAAATCCTATGTGAGAAACCCTAAACCTAACAAGGAATCTACTCAGACATGATTGATGAAAACATAATCATAGAAATAATAGATTGCATAAAAGATAAAAGATTAAAGGGGTTCGAAATCTTCTCCAAATACAGATGATGTAACAGGTTCAGATCAGCCCCAAAAGCTCTAAAAATCCTTTGCTCTTAATTATGAAAGCGTATCTAATAAAAACAGCTAAAACTTAATTATATAGGTATAATCTCGGCCAGGGGCTTCTTTGTAAATATCAGGAACTTCTGGATCAAAGTGCAATATCTTGATTCTTCTAAACCGCCGAGTTTTGGCCCATCTCGCTGGTGCATCGATCGATGCTAGGCAGTGCAACGATCGACACCTTTCTCTGTTTCGGACAGTGAACTCTATCTCTCGGCCAAACACTCCAAAAATCTCCAAAAAGTGCCAAATCACCAAATATGCTCCAAACCTGATTATACCTGTAAAAGACTCTAAAATAACACAAAAGACACTACAAACACAACTATATCATGACATAAAACCGGCAAAAACCATGATATATCAACTCCCCCACACTTAGCCTTTGCTTGCCCTCAAGCAAAACATAGAACTAAAGCTTGGTGAAGAGGTTTGAAAACTCTTCAGAAACTCATTTCATCCTAGAAGCTACAATACTCAGATTCCCCTTAGTAAACCACTGAAAGAATCAATCACAGGATATCAAGACCAACATGTACTTCCCCCACACTTAGCAACTGTCCTAGGTAAACTCCACAATCACATTCAAGCATTCAAATTCTCCCTACTGACTTCTGCAAGTATTTAAGTGCGGTCTCACCTAAGGAGTATCGATCAAAGGGCACATGGATTCTTACCTTATCAGCTCTAGACCACCATACTATCTTTCTCTAGTCCCTTTCTTCTCTTTCCCTTCTTTAACAACTGATTTTTTCCCATTGGGTATCATTTTATTTTTTTTATCAGTGTTCTTCCCGTTATGGGGTGTACTTTGGACACATTCCATGGATCACATGAGAGAAAATAGTGTTTGCTACCATTCCCATGACCACTTCGGAGTTACTAACTCATCCTCAGTTTATTATCTTTTTTTTTTTTTTTACTTTATAGAAGGGGAGAAGGGAACTAAATAGGATAGGTTGACAGGCTGTGTCAGAACTAACAAGGGAATCCGACACAAAGTATACCAAGCCCTTAGGTGAGAAATCTAAGTCAGTATTAAATTGAAGTCAGTAAAAGGATCCTCTGATACCTGAAGTGATGTGGGTGTTCCCAGTAGGTTGATCTGTGATGGGGTTTTCTAATAGTCAGAGATAGATCCTGCAACTTCATCCCAATGGTTACTTAAGTTCCTGCAAGTCTTGTAAATCTTCTCAGAAAATCATAGTTTCTTACTTAAACAATTTTGACTCAATAAAACAAATTTTTTTTTGAAAAACGGACTGACTCTTAAGAAAACAGAAAACAAAAGTCAGTAGCACCTCCCCCACACTTAAGACACACTGTCCCCAGTAGTGTCCAGCGAAGGATCGGTAAAAAGAAAATAAAAAATTGAAAAGATGAAATTATGTCTGTCGGGTTACCTCTGTCGCTCAGGCATCGATCGTTGCACTAAGTGCATCGACCGCTACTTGGCGATTTTCGTGTATGATCGATCGTTGCTCAGGACCGCAACGATCGCTGCAATGCGATTCCTTTCGTGTTGTGACGATCGACACAGAAGTGAGTCGATCGTTGCACTGCGATTTTGTCCGAGACCTGCAAACATAACTGCACCAAAAACAAAAACAAACGTAAAATCCTAACAAAAACACCAAAAATTAAGTAGAAAAACACCAGTACCTAATGGTGGGTTGCCTCCCACCCAGCGCTTGTTTAAGGTCAATAGCTTGACCGGACGGATGAGAATTTTCAGGTACCAGGAGGTCCTGACATAGACTTTTTCTGTCTCTGTTCAAGTCTCCTCATCCAAGGTGGTGAGTAGGCTGTTGTGGAATGCTCATGTCCAAGAAAAGATGGAGTGAAATGTGCTCCAGGATCTATAACCATAGTATTATCCGGCTGCTCAAAATCTGCGTCCCTTATGGTGAATGTCTGCCCATCTATCAGTGGCTTTCGCAGCTTATCCATCTCATAGTGCAGTGGTTCATCTCCCAGATGGAGGTCTATCAAGCTGTTCCTAACATCAATCAACGCTCCTGCTGTAGCCAAAAAGGGTCTCCCAAGCAATAATGCTTCATCCGGATCACAGTCATATCTCAGCACAAGGAAGTCCGTTGGAACTAAGTAGTTTCCAACTCTCACCGGAATGTCCATAAGGAGTCCTTCAGGAACTCGTATGGACTGATCAGCTAGGACAAGAGAAGTCCTAGTAGGAGTAAAATCCAACATACCCAGCTTCTCTGCCACAGAGTAAGGCATTATGCTTCCAGCAGCTCCTAAATCACACAGAGAACGCCTAAAGCTATCCTCAAAGATAGAACAATCCAGCACAAAGACTCCAGGATCAGGCAGCTTCTTCGGGATCTTAGTTAGCAGAACATCACTAATATGCTGAGGAACTATTATCACCCAGTCTTTCAGATCATCATCCAGGGGCAACATCTTGTTCAGGTACCTCTGCACACAAGGATGATAAGGTGGATCTTCAGAAGGTGGAATTTCTTCCAATTCTTCACCAATCTCTTCTAATTTCTTCAGCTCTTCAATCTCTTGCTTAATCACTTCAGAAATTGAGGTACGTTGCTTAAGGATCTGAGCATAAATCTCCTGTTGAGAAATCTCAGAGGTTCTGGAGCATAAGTCATCAGAATCTAAATCTGCATCAATACCAGCATCGCTCAGAGAATATGTCTGTTCTCGCCCTGCACCGATCGTTACCATGGGAGTATCGATCGTTGTCCTCCCGACGGGTGCATCGATCGTCGCAGGAGTTGCATCGATCGACGCACTGCAGCAGATTTCACCCGAGAGTTTTTCACAAATATCCGAAAATTCTTGTTCTGTCACCAACTCAGCTGTACTTAGCTCAAATCTTTCACCTAGGTGAGATCCATCATTAATGTACACAGACCAGGCCTTAACATGAGTGTCTGCCACTCCTTTTCCCTTCAGTGAGCTGGACATCTGGTTCACCTGAGTGTCCAACTGCTTCATGTGAGTGCTCAGAGACTCAAACTTCCCATTGAGGTCTTCATAGACAGCGTCCAACTTCTTGTTGCAGTCCACAGAAATCTTGGTCTGACTCTCCATCAGTTGTTCCATCATAGCCTCCATTCTGCTCTCATGGGCTGTAGGTGCAGGAGGAGTCTGATAGGATGTAGATCCATAGGTTCTCTGAGTACCTTGTCCATAGGTCTTCTGAAAACCACCAGTCTGTCCTCCATTGGAGAATCTGTTCCCCTGTTGATTACTAAATCTATTACCTTGGAAACCAGAACCTCCTATGAAATTCACATCTTCTTCCTGAGTGTCCTCCTCAGTCTGAATCACCTCTACATCTTGGGCAAAGTGGACAGCTTTCTTACTTGTCAGGAGATTGTAAACTGTGTCCAATCTGGATCTTATATTAGCTATATCAGAATTCTCTACAGTTCCACCAGATTTCTTCCTCCTTTCATCCATTGTCTTGCAACTGTTGCTGCCAATCAGGTTCTCAATCAACTGCTTAGCTTGTGTAGGAGTCCTGGTGTTGAAATTAGCATTACTGGAATTATCCAGCGCAGTCTGATAAGGGAGATCTATGCCTCTGAAGAAGATACCAATCAGCTGTACTTCTGTGAATCCATGGTGTGGACAGTCACGCTGATACTGCTTAAATCTCATCCAGGCAGTCTTCAAGGGCTCCACAGCTCCTTGGGAAAAAGTGAGTATGTCCTGTCTGGACTGATCTGAGCGCGCATCATCATAAAAGTGACGCAGGAACTCACTCTTTAAGGCTGCCCAAGTAGTATACTGACCAGGTGCCAGTTGTCTCAGCCATGCACTAGCGTCTCCAGCAAGACTGTGCGGAAATAGCTTAAGGAACAGATAGTCCGGGCATACTCCTTCATACTTCATGCCAGTGACTATGTCCTCAAACTTGTCAATGTGATCCATAGGCTGCTCTGCTTGAAGACCATGAAAAGCAATCTGCCTCATCAGCTGGTAGTAGATGGTCTTGACCTCAAAATCATTCCTCTCAAAAGCAGGAAGCACTAGAGCTGCTCGGTTTGCATGAAACTCATCAGGTCTGTTGTAGTCAGCTAGTGTCCTCTCATGAACCACCATCTCTCTACCTTGGGCCCGTTCCTGACCCTGGTTTTGGTTCTGCTCCTGTTGCTGTTGCTCAGGAATGACATTCCCTTCAGCATCAACCCTCTGCCAGTCGGCATTGTAGCGGTTGTTATCTCGGTCCCTCAGGACACCTTCAGCATCGCGTTCCAGAATCAAACGCTCTCGCATCATTCTTTCTCTTCTTTCTCTTCTGTTAGCTCTCTCTAAACGTCCAAGCTCCTCAAGATCGAGATTAACCAAGCTCGAGTTCGGATTACTTCTAGTTTTCTGCGTTGGCATAAACTGTCTGTAATCGTCCAGCAACGATCGATGCTATCAGTGCAACGATCGGTTCAATCTCAAATCGCCTAGTGACGAACGATGCAAGGGTGCAACGATCGACGCAGTGCGAAATCGGTACCTGCGACAGAGAGAAAAACGAAAATTAATAAAACTGAAAATAAAATAAAAACAAAAACGAAAACAAAAAGAAAAATCCTAGTAAAACCCTAGGCTCGAAGCTATCGAAGACTCAAAGAGTCCCCGGCAACGGCGCCAAAAACTTGATAGGTCAAGAATTAATCCCTATACTAAACTGCAAGTGCACAGCAATATCAATGTAGTATATAGGGTATCGAAATCCACAGAGACTCCGGTGTTCAATAGCTCAAGAACAGGAATTTAACTAGGAAGAAAGCAATGTAATTGAATTAAAAGCAATGCAAGAAAGTAAGCAGATAGCAAAGATTGTTGGTTGTGAAAGCAAGTTATTAAGAGCGCTAGGTCTAGGGCGTTCTCAGGAAATCAGACAAGCAGACAGTTCATTCAGCAAGGATCTAATTAAGCACAGTTCTAGAACTCAAAACACAGATATAGAATTAACCAAATTCCTTTGCGATAATTCTCTAAGTCTAAGTGCAGCAAACCAAACTTTCGTTTGCGAGAACTAACAGATTAAACCAGCTTTAATTCCAAGTTTGATATGTTCACAATTATCCTAAACCAAACTTCCGTTTGCGCAAAGTTTAATTGCCCAATTTAATTAGTTCAGATTCCTAAACCCCACTTCCGTGACGTATTTAGCAACCTAAGATCTAGATTCTAATTGATCAGGTTAGAACTAGCTTTAAGCACAATTAAATTGAAGAACAGATATAGTTTGAATCCTTAACTGAAATTGAACAAGTCTAGCAGGTCATGAAATCCTATGTGAGAAACCCTAAACCTAACAAGGAATCTACTCAGACATGATTGATGAAAACATAATCATAGAAATAATAGATTGCATAAAAGATAAAAGATTAAAGGGGTTCGAAATCTTCTCCAAATACAGATGATGTAACAGGTTCAGATCAGCCCCAAAGCTCTAAAAATCCTCTGCTCTTAATTATGAAAGCGTATCTAATAAAAACAGCTAAAACTTAATTATATAGGTATAATCTCGGCCAGGGGCTTCTTTGTAAATATCAGGAACTTCTGGATCAAAGTGCAATATCTTGATTCTTCTAAACCGCCGAGTTTTGGCCCATCTCGCTGGTGCATCGATCGATGCTAGGCATGCAACGATCGACACCTTTCTCTGTTTCGGACAGTGAACTCTATCTCTCGGCCAAACACTCCAAAAATCTCCAAAAAGTGCCAAAATCACCAAATATGCTCCAAACCTGATTATACCTGTAAAAGACTCTAAAATAACACAAAAGACACTACAAACACAACTATATCATGGCATAAAACCGGTAAAAACCATGATATATCAACCAGCTATTACCTCTTGGGATGTTATCTTGCTTTGACTGCCTTCGGATTTAGGAAACAGGTACACTACTCTCTCCCTCCTATAGGCTTGTCAAGGCGCGATTTCTCATATTTGGGCGGAAAGAAATAGGCGTTTCCACTCGGGCACTACCATGCCAACTTTATTGGTTTTTCACAGTCTCTTCAGACTGTCGAAACATAGCTCTAAGCTTAGCTCTGCTAAATTCGGACTATCTACCTTTGATGAACAGTTGGTCTTTGGGCCCTGCGTAACGATGCATTCTTGTTACTTGTTTACCAGATTCTCGCCTTGATGATCTATTCGCCTCTTTCTCTGTGTACTTGTTTCACTTGCGTTATGGTTGTGTTCAATGTATAAGAACTCCCTTCCCCCTTTTCATGTAAAAGAGGAGCATGTTTCTCTTAACTTTTCCTTTTTGTATCTTTATCTATCTATATATGATAACAAAAAATAAATGCTAGTTTCTATTCTAAATGCTATTTTCTAAGATTTGGTTATATTAATTTTTGATACGATCTTTAATGAAAATCAAAACTGATATTAATGTTGATTTAGTTTTTGGATTCAGTTTTTAATGTAGATTTATTTTTGATATTACCATGATTTTAGGAAAGTTTAAAAAGACATTTTGTCCTTAATGAGTTTTGTAAATTAACAAAGGATTCAATGACAAATCTTGTAATTATAAGCATAAAGAGTGGCATAAACTTATTTATGTTTCTATTTTAATATTATAGATATTTGCATAAAAAATGAACAGAATTGTAATAATCATGGAAACAATTTCCACATAATCCCATATGAAAATTTGGAAAGCTGTCAAATTAGTTAAATAAAATATTAATCTATCAAAATACAAAGTGAGAATTGTTTTTTTTTTTGTTTTGATAATAAGCTATAAAAAGAGAAAAGGAACAAGATATGCAATATACAGTAAAAATTCTTTAAAAATATTTGATAAATTAATAATCACGATAAACTAATAAGTTCATCCGGTTTATAACCGAGTCGGCTCAAAATATGACATAATTCAATAAGATGATAAGATAATGATTTATTTAGAAATTCTATATAAATTTATGGTCCAATAAATACCATAAATTAATAAGATGCATATGAAAAATTATGTAAATATAATCTAACTAAGATAATTTACTAAAATACAAATCTAATGTAGTTTAATATTTTTCTAAATTAAAATCCTTTTGGGATTCATTTTTTTATTACATTGAAAATACTTGGTGTTGTATTTCAGAACTACATAAAAAATTGTGAAGAGTTCTAGATGCGATAATTGCATTCTTACGCACAATTGTTTCCAAATGTATCATAATCTCATATTGATTTTAAAAAAAAATAAAAGTCAAGAAAAAATTATTATAAATGAAAAAAATTATATATATATATATATATATATATTTAGTGAAATTTTTTTTTATTTTTAAAAAGAAAGAATATTTAAAGATAGTTTCGTTCAAATTTTTATATATGTCTATAAATTAATAACTTTAGAAATTAATAAAATATAAAAATCTAGCATTATTAATCTTATATCCGACGGTCGTAAAGCATGTTGCTTAATAGTATCTAACTAGGTGCAGTCGCATTATCAGACGGTCCATCCCATCCAATGTGGACTTGTTAAACCGGATATAACAAATCCAACAAAATAAATTTTCATACCCTTCATGTTCAAACTCTCCAAAAAAAAAAATCATATTCCCAAACTACTTGTTGTCGTTGTAACATCTTTGTTTTCATCAAAGTAATCTTCTATTTTACCTAAAATTTTACAGTATAAATTTGTAAGGAGAAATAAGAAGATCATCTTTTTACCTTCAACTTCTGCAAAACCTCTTGACCAATTATGAGTGCAAAGAGTAGTGCTTAAACAATTTTTTTTGGGAATGAGGCTGTTTTGTAAGAACTTAACATCGGACTTCCAATCCTAAACGATGATTCTGATGCCACTGTATTGATTAGAATGTTGATCAAATCACATGTGAGAGAAGCTAAATCGCAATAACGTTGTCCATTGTCATTTTTTATACTAATTTCTTATTACAATGGATGCACCAACTCTTTTTCGTCCATCTTCATGTATTCCTACTCGGAAAAACTTATTTCCAAATAGCTGAAATTGTTATTAGAATGAGTTACTGCTTGAGGCGCTTGAATATGTTGAGTCTCACTTTGTGGTACCCATTGCGTTTTGTTTCGCCCTCATCATTCATCTCCATATGAGCATTAGTGTAACACCTCGCCCCGGGCTAGCCGGAACTGCGGTGTTTGGTCCTTATGGATCCTGGATATAATCTTTCAATTTCCAAAGCCATCGTTCACATACTCGTGAAGCAAAGTCACAATCCACACAATCCACGACTTAAACCCATAACAATCTACTTTATTAAATCCAAACTCGAAGTCTTAAAAGATCAAATCAAAACTGAATCAACTTTAAAAGATAAATCGCATAGTTCCGTCCTATTTTTAGGCTTCTCTGATTCTACATAACAGGTCAACTTGATCCAAAGCTTCTAGATCAGTGACATCTTCTTCTACGGTGGTGGCACACAAGCCCAAGCTTGCTAGCGTCACTACTAACTCCTGCACCTCCTTGCTCTCGGAGACAACAGTCCTACTCCTGATTACGGCATCAGCAACCTGGTTAGCCTTCCCAAGGTGGTACTCGCTCTCAAGATCGTAATCCGGAAAAATTCGACCCATCTGCGCTGCTTGAGATTCAACTCTCCTTGAGTGAAGATATACTTCAAACTCTTTTGGTCTGTGAATATATGTACCTTTTCTCCATACAAATAAGCATGCTATCTTCATAGCATACCACTACTGCTAACTCTAAATCGTGGCTGGGGTAATTAACCTCATGCTTCTTCAACTGTCTGGATGAATAGGTTACAACCTTCCCATCCTGCATCAGGACACATCCCAACCCAGTTCTGGAAGCGTCAGTGTAGACTACAAAAGGTATTCATGGCCGCAGTAGTACTAACACTAGAGTTTGAGTCAATTGTTCCTTAGCACACTTCTCCGACTATACGAACTTAACGTCCTTTAATGTCAAGATTGTTAATGGCTTGTCCATAATAGTGAATCCCTTAACGAACTTCCTTTAGTATTCGGCTAATCCAAGGAAACTACGAATCTCAGTGGCAATCTTTTCTGGATCAACTTCCATTCCAGTTTCCCAGATTACATGGCCTATGAATCCAGTCTTCCTTTTCCATAAGCTACACTTACTGAGCTTGGCGAACAACTTCTGTTCCCTGAGCTTATTCAAAATGATCCGCAAATTCCAAGTAGACTAGAATATCGTCTATAAAAACGATAACACACTTATCCAAGTACTCCCGGAAGACATCATTCGTCATCTTCATGAATGCGGCTGGTGCATTGGTCAGTCCGAACGACATTACCACGAACTCATAATTTCCATAACATGTCTGGAATGTCTTCTTCCGAATATTTCCTTCTTCTATCAGAATCTGATGATACCCCGAAGCAAGATCGATCTTCAAAAACCACGAGGCTCCATTCAGTTGGTCCAAAAACACATCGATCCTAGGCAACAAGTACTTATTCTTGATAATCACCTTGTTCAGGCCTCTGTAATCAAAACAAAATATGTGTCTCATGTCCTTCTTCTCTTCAAACAGGACAAGTGCAACCCAAGGCGAACTACTTGGCTGGATGAACCCTTTTCTACCAAGTCCTCTAGCTGCTTTTTCAACTCATGCATCTCTGCTGGTAACAAATGGTAGGGTTCCTTCGACATGGGTGCCGTCCCGGGCTCCATCTCTATCGTAAAACCACCATTCCTTGCTGGTGGCAGTCCTTTCAATGCCGTGAATACGTCCTCATATTCCGCAAGCTACTGGAATGGCATCCAAGCTTGGAGCTTTATCTTCTTCCGCCAAAGAGATGGTTGCTAAGAACGCTTCATTTCTTTTTTTTTATCAGCTCTTCTCCTTGCAACATGGATATAATTGAAATCCCGTCCAAGTTTTCATTCCCTTGAAAACTATACTCCCTTCCTTCCGAAGAATTTGGACGGTTGCCCTAGCGCAGGACATTACGGCATGGTGCTTACTCAACCAATTCATACCCAATATGACTTCATAGCGGCCCAACTCCATATCAAGTCCCTGAGTAAGTCTACTCCAGCCAATGCTACCGGAACCTCCTTGAAGACTCCCAAGGTCGTCATTCGCTCCGTTCTGGCGGTCTAGACTCCGATGGCTCCTACGAAAAACTTCCCCCGAAGGTACAACAGCTCGATAGCTTTGGGATAACAAAGCTATGCGTAGCTCCCATGTCAAACAAGGTGTGGGCGTCTTGATAGGTAAAATCTTAATCCCTATTTTCTAACTACAAGTGTATAGTGTCGAATGATGTAATATCTAGGGTATCGAATCCATAGATACTCAAGTTTCACACGATAAATTGTATGCAGTCGAATTAATCTAAGCAAATCAGATGTAAGCAGTAAATAATGCAAGTAAAGTAAACAGTGTGTGATCAATAAACGAAGGTGCTAGACTTAGGAAAGTTCTCAGAAAATCAGGAATATAAATCAACAAATCAACCATGATTCAGATATCGATGTTCTAGAACTAGAATCACTAATATATAACAAACCAACTCTCGCTGCGAATGCTAACTATGTCTAACAACCTAGAAAACCAAATATCTTTGCGAATTCTAGAGTTTTAAACATGCTTTTAATTCAAGTTCGTTTGTTCACAATTTCCCTAGACCAAGCCTCTTTGCGAATACATAATTTGCTCAACTAGGTTCTTTTCTAGTTAATTAACCAACTCTCGCTGCGCTAATCAACCTGCTGTCAATAATCTAAGTAGCTAATTCAGATTAAGCATTAAGAACAACCTAGATGAAGAGCTGGATGTTTTGAATCCCGATTAATCAATCAATATATAATTCCATGAAATCCCTAATGAGAATCCCTAAATTTTACAAGAGAACTACTCAGACATGGCAATCATAACAACATACATGATCAAAGTAGATATCAAAAAAATCAAAAGAATAAGCACATGGGTTCGAAATCTTTTCTCTCTCGAGTACAAGACTGCCCCAAAATCTCATAAACTCTGATAGAATAAAGTGTAGCCTTACGAGTGGCTGAAAATCCCAATTAAATAGCTTAAACACGTTTTGGGGTTAAATTAGAAATAATAGAAACTTCTGGGCTTCTGTGCAACTTGTGATCGAGCTGGGTGTCGACCGACACTAAGACCAAATATCGACTCCAAAGTCTCCTTCACGTACAAGTGCTCTTAAAGCTCTCTAGAATGCTCCAAAACTCCCAATTAACTCCAAATATATGGAAGCCTATAAAAGACTCGATAGGCTCAAAATACAAGGTTAAAAACTCAATATATACAATTATATAATGGTTGAAAACCTAGAAAAACCATGATTTATCAACTCCCCCACACTTAGCTTTTGCTTGCCCTCAAGTAAACAGAAAACCAAAGTATGAAAAAGAGGTTTGAAAACACAGAAACTCATTTTGTCTTAGGAACATCACATTCACATTCACTTAGTAATCCACATGAAAACATTCCTGCAGAGATCAAGACCACAATGTACTTCCCCCACATTTAGCAACTGTCCCAAGTAAACTCCACAATGAAGTCAAGACATCCAAATTTACCATACTAATCTCTGTATATAATTAAGTGTGGTCTCACCAAGGGAGTATCGATCAGAGGACACATGACTCTTACCCAGTAAGTTCTTGACAACCAAACTGTCAGTTTCTGGTTCCTTTCTTCTCCCTTATCTCCCTTTGACAACTGATTTTTCCCCACTGGGTATCATTTTTATTTTTTTTATCAGTGCTCTTCCATTTTTATTCGGGGTGTTACTTTGGACACATTCCATGGATGCACATGAGGTAATAGAGGTCTCTACCACTCTCGTGACCACTTCGAAGCTACTAGCTTATCCGCAGTTTATCTCTTTTTTTTACTTTAAGGGAGGAGAAAAGGGAATCATACTCAGACAGGTTTACAAGCTATTTCAGGCATGACAAAGGAATCCGATCCAGAGATACTAAGCCCCTAGAAGATTAAGTCAAGATTAGAGGTGAAATTAGTAGTGGATCCTCTGAATACCTAAGAATATATGGGTGTCCTTGGTAGGTTGATCCGTGTGTGGTTTTCTAACAGTCATATAGCTACTGCAGGTTTGTCCAATGGTCACTTAAAGTCCTGTGATAGTGAAAAATTCCTCAAAAAATCTTTGTTTCCAACTGATTTTGACTCAATAAAACAGACACAAAAACAATGGACTGTCACTAAGAAGACAAAACAAACGGTGGTCAGTAAACTACCTCGCCCACACTTAAACAACACTGTTCGCAGTGTTATAAAAGCTTTGGTTCGGGAGAACAAGTTATAATCAAGTGAAAATTCGGAAAATCAGAGATCTTACCTGCTAGCTGGGGGAGTGTAGACCGACACACAGCCAGTGTCGAGCGACACTAGGCTTAGGTTGAAACATTTGTAATCCAAATCGAGCATCCTTGACTTTGGTCCGTCTTTTCGAGTTGAGTGTCGACCGACAGAAAATAATGTCGACCGACATTGGTGTCTGTCACCTGTTCGTCACGTTTCTGACACACCAAAACAAAAAACATCAAAGAAACAAAACCAAAAACCGAAAAATAAAAGAAAAACTGACCCAACAGTGGGTTGCCTCCCACTCAACGCTTTTTTAGTCATTAGCTTGACTATGGGTAGGACATCAGGCTCATGGGGGTTTCGACAAAGGCAAAGAGTGCCTCTGCATGAGAGTGTCCAAGGAATGAAGGAATATATCCAGGGTGGGAGTGAAGTGTGGGTGGGATAGAGCGTTTCCCGGCATTCACAACAATGAAGTTAGGAGGTTTAAGTTTAGAAGATGCATACCTTTGCTTTGGTGGAGATCTGATGTTTGGAGCTTTCTGCTTAGGAACAGTTGCAGGCCCTGAAGATGTTAGAGTAGATTCCTAATGAACCACCATCTTCTCTTCTCCAATATCGGACATTGTAGCCTCAACAATCTGAAATTCTTGCTCCACTACGATACTAAAGGCTTGACCATCAATGGTGGATCTTTGCAGCTTATCCATTTTGAAGTGCAGAGGCTTATCTCCCAGGTGGAGATAAATCAGATTGTGCCTCACATCAATCACTGCTCCAGCTATAGCTAAGAAGGATCTGTCAAGTAGCATAGGATCATCCGGTTCAACATCATATTTTAGCACTACAAAGTCTGTTGGAATCAATTAGTTTCCAACTCTGATAGGGATGTTCTAAAGAACTCCTTCTGGGATCCTCTTCGATCGATCTGCTAGGATTATAGAGATCCTAGTCTGCTGGAAGTCTGTCAATCCCAAACTCACAGCCACAGAGTATGGCATGAGATTCACACTAGATCCTAAGTCACATAAGGAATGCTTGAAGCTATCCTTAAAAATAGAGAAATTTAGCACAAAGACACCTGGATCTAGTAGCTTCTCTGGAATCTAATTCAGCCGCACATAACTGACTTTCTTAGATACCATTACCATCCCTTCTTCCAATTCTCCATCCATGGAGATCATCCTCTTCACATATCTCTGCAGACAAGGGTGAATTCACAAAGCATCAGCTGGTGGAATCTCATTCAGCTTCTTATCCATTACTTTCATGCATTTAAACTCATCCAACTCCGGCTTAGACTTTGTAGGAACTACGTGGAATGGTATATGAGGTTTGCGAACCTTCTCTTCAGCAAAAACACGAGATTTGAATGAAATTGGTTTTGCCCGACCATAGTGTCGACCGACGCGGAAGTGGTGTCAGTCGACACTCTGTGCGAATCCTGAATCCTTTGCCGATTTCCTAGGAATGTTGACCTCAGAATCGACTCTGGTCGATTTACATTCGGCATGACAACTCTAAATCATCCTTGAAGCTGGGTGTCGACCGACATTAAGTGAATGTCGATCGACACTGAGGGCTGTAGCCAAAAATCAAAGTCGATCTTGGTCGATTTCGGTCCGTCAAAGCTCGAGAAATTGGGTTTTTCAAGGAGTGTCGACCGACACTCATCAGGTGTGTCGACCGACGGTGAGTCTGCAACTCCGGATTTCTGACTGTTTTCCACGATTTCACAGCTTTGACCTCAAATCCTTGTTCCTGATCCAACATATCTTCAATCTGCACCGAGATGTCATTGATATGGGCGTTTTGAGCATTCTTTTCCTTGACTGAACTTGAAATCTGGGCCACTTGCATATCTAGCTGCTTCACATGAGTGTTCAAATACTCAAATTTCCATTCAAATCAGTGTACAGGGCATCAAGCTACGAGTTAAATCTCATTGTAGTCTGCTGCTGTCCCTTAAGAAGTTGCTCCATCATAGCTTCTAATATGCTCTCATGTATAGGTGCAGGAAGTGTTTGGTAAGAGGAAGCTCCATAGTTCCTTGAGAAGGAATTGTTCTGCTGCTGGAAAGGTTTCTGAAAATGCAGACTTCTGAATGAAGACATAAGGATTTTGAGTGCTCTGCAAAGTACCATATTTTTGAAACCCAGTTCCTCAAATGTAATTGACAGCTTCTTGTGCACACTCTCCAGCCTCAGATGTCTCATGGGCATGTTTCTTCCCAAGTAGAATGCTATGGACAAAATCAATCTTGTTCTTCATCTCTGCCATCTGTGAGCTGTCAACTTTTCCACCAGACTTCTGTCGCCCCAAATCAGCATTCTTGGTGCTGTTGCTATGCACCAAATTCTCAATCAACTCCTTAGCTTGCTCTTGAGATTTGGTGTTGAAGTTCCCATTGCTAGCAGCATCTAAACCCATCCGGTACCACAAATCAACACCTCTGAAGTAGATGCCCAGCAATTGAACTTCAGAGAAACCATGATGAGGACAATCTCTCTGGTACATCTTAAACCTCACCCAAGCGGTTTTTAGAGGCTATGTAGGTCCCTGCTTGAATGTCAGAAGATCTTCTCTCAGCTGATCACTTCAAGCATCATCATATAAGTGTCGAAGAAACTTCCTCTTAACTGCATCCCAAGTAGTCAGAGTCCCAGGTGGAATCTGCTTCAGCCAATTTGCAGCTTCTCCTCCAAGGGAGTGCAGGAAAAGCTTACAGTGCAGTAAGTTATAGCTCACTCCATTATGCTTCATTCCAGTAACCAAAGACTCAAAGTCCTCTATATGTTCTATAGGGTGCTCATGTGGGTATCCATGAAAGAGATGATGTCCCAAAAGAGTGTAGGGAAGTCTTCAGCTCAAATTCATTCCTCTGGATGGGAGGAGGTACAATCGCAGACTTGTTAGCGTAGAACTCGCCTGGTCTATTGTAGTCAGCAAGAGTCCTCCCAACTGGTGGATTAGGTGCATTAGATGGCACTTCAACTCGTGGATTTCCTTGTCCACTTGCGCATCCACCTTGAGCTCGAGCATCAGGATTAACAACCTGTCTCTCAGCTTCAGGGATCACATTCCCTTCTTCATCAACTCTTAGGCCCTGATCATTGTAGGAATTGTTCTGAAAATCCCGCTGAACACCTTCTACATCGCGAACCAAAATCTCAGCATTCGGATTCATCATCTTCACAAATTTCTGAGCTTTCCGGTTCGTTCTCTCAAGTCTAGCAAGCTCCTTGATATGCTCAGAGTTTACTTCCCTAAGTCCAACTGCAAGTGCACAGGCAAATGTAGTATCTAGGGGTCGAATCCACAGAGACTCAAGAAATCTTACGATAGACTATAGAATGTCAAGTTAAGCTAGATGATACTTATCAGAAAATAAATAACTAAACAGAAAGTAAACCAGTAGCAAGAAAGGTTTTTGTGAAGCAATTACTATAAGCGTCAAGTCTAGGGAATTCTCAGGAAATCAGACAAGCAGGTCAATTATCAGTCATGATCAAATTAAGTTCGGTTCTAGAACTCAAACACAAGATAGAACTAACCAACTTTCGTTGCGAAAATTTTCTAAGTCTAATTAGCAGAAACCCAAATTTCTTTGCAATTCCTAACAGATTAAACTAGCCTTAAGTGCAAGTTTGATTTGTTCACAATTCAATTAAACCAAATTTCTTTGCAGATAATTAAATTGCTCAACCTAAATAGATCAGATTCTAAATTACACTTTCGTGTCAATTTATAAACCTAAAGTCTAGAGTCTAGGTGATCAGATTAGAAACTAGTATTAAACACAATTCAGGTTGAAGAACAAATAAGATATGAATCCTTAACTGATAAATTAATCTAGCAGGTCGTGAAATCCCTAACGAGAATCCCTAAACCTAACTATGAATCTACTCAGACATGATTAATGGAACACAAATCAATGAATAAATAGATATCATAAAATCAAAGAGTAAAGAGTTAAAGAGGTTCGAAATCTTCTCTCTGGAGTACAAGAATGATCAGCCTCTAGGTCTCTCTCTCTAAAAAGCTAATAGTATGAAAGCGTATCTAAAACAAAACACCAAAAACCTAATTATAAAGGCCTAATCACGTCTTGGGGTCTTTTCGCAAACACTAAAACTCTCTGGGGCAAAACTGCAAATCTCCAAAGTCTTCATTAATGTGCTGGCGCTGAGGTGTGTCGATTGATGCCAATGATGCATCGATCGTTGCATGGGTCGTCCAGAGATAGTGAAATCAGCTCCTCGCTGCCCTTGCTCCAAAACTTGTCCCAATAGCTCCAATATCTCCAATAATCCTCCAAACGTGCATGTAGCTAATAAACACCTGTAAATGACTCGATAGACACCACAAATGACTCTAAAACACACTTATATCATGACTTAAAACAGGTAAAAACCATGATATATCAACTCCCCCACACTTAGCCTTTGCTTGCCCTCAAGCAAAACAGAGAACTTGAATGTGGTGAAGAAGTTTGAAAATTTCAGAAACTCTTTTCATCTTAGAAGCGCAACACTCAGATTCCCCTTAGTAAGCCACATGATAGATTCACCTGCAAGACATCAAGACCAACATATACTTCCCCCACACTTAGCAACTGTCCTGAGTAAACTCCACAATCACATCAAGAGCATTCAAATCCACCCTACTGACTTCTATAAGTTATTAAGTGTGGTCTCACCTAAGGAGTATCGATCAAAGGGCACATGGACTCTTACTCTGTTAGCTCTAGACCACCATACTATCTTTTTCTGGTTCCTTTCTTCTCTTTTCCCTTCCTTAGCAACTGATTTTTCCCCATTGGGTATCATTTTTTTTTATCAGTGCTCTTCCCGTTATGGGGTGTACTTTGGACACATTCTATGGATGCACAGGAGGTAATATGGGTCTCTACCACTCCCGCGACCACTTCGGAGCTACTAGCTCATCCTCAGTTTATTACTCTCTTTTTTTATTTTACTTTAAGGAAGGGGAGAAGGGAACCTTATTCGGACAGGTTTACAAGTTGTGTCAGAACTAACAGAGGAGTCCGACTCAAGGTATACCAAGCCCTTAGGTGAGAAAAGTAAGTCAAAATTAGGTGTTAAGTCAGTAAAGGATCCTCTGATACTTGAAGTGATGTGGGTGTTCTCGGTAGGCTGATCTGCGTTGGGGTTTTCTAATAGTCATAGATTGATCTGTAAGCTCATCCCAATGGTTACTTAAGTTCCTAAGTGTTGTTGACTTCTCAAAAATTCATTGTTTCCTACTTAAACTGTTTTGACTCGATAAAACCGACACAAAAAACACAACTGACTCTAATAAAATAAAAAGATTAATGTCAGTACCACCTCCCCCACACTTGAAACACACTGTCCCCAGTAGTGTCAAGCTTAGGATCGGTAAAAGAAGAAAATGTTAAGGGATGAGTTGGGTTCTGTTGGTTTTACCTGTCTCGCACCTGCATCGATCGTTGCACATAAATGCGACGATCGTTGCAAGGCGATTGCGATTATGTGTCGATCGTTGCACAGGTCTGCAACGATCGCTGCAATGCGATTTTCGTGTTGTGACGATCGACACACAGGACCGTGTCGATCGTTGCATTGCGATTTCGTCAGTTTCAGACTCGTAATCGGCAAGCAAAACCCACCAAAAACAAAAACAAAACGTAAAATCCTAACAAAAACACCAAAATGAATATGTACAAACGAAACAGTGGGTTGCCTCCCACTCATCGCTCTTTTAACGTCATTAGCTTGACGTTTCAGCTGAATCAGGCAGAGGGTGCATCATCCAAAGGCAGAATCTGACCTCTCGGAATCTCGACCTTAGCCCAATAATGCTTCACCCTCTGTCCATTTACAGTGAATTCCTTACCTTCCTGGCTGGTTAGAACGACAGCTCCATAAGGGTGTACCTCCTTGATCGCGAAAGGACCAGACCACCTCGATCTCAGCTTACCTGGAAACAATAGCAAACGAGAGTTATACAAAAGTACCTGATCATTAGGCTCAAATTGTCTAGAGACAATCTTCTTGTCATGATAAGCTTTAGTCCTCTCCTTGTACAAATTTGAGTTCTCATAAATGCACCAATCTCCTTTCTGCAGCAGACTTAAGATCGAAATTCATCTGCTTCACAGCCCATGCTGCTTTGTGCTCAAGCTCTACTAGTAGATGACATGATTTTCCATACAGCAGATGAAATGGAGTAGTCCCAAGTGGCGTCTTGAATACAGTCCAGTAAGCCTATAGTGCATCATCCAGCTTTGCTGCCCAATCCTTCCTTGTCTTCCCAACTGTCTTCTCCAAGATCTCCTTGATCTGACTGTTAAAGACCTCGACTTGCCCACTGTAGGAATGTTTAGATGATCCTGATTCAATTCACAGATTCAGATTATCCTAAACATGCTGATCTAGGTTCTTCTTGAATAGAAACATAAGTTGATCTCACCTTTTACCTGTTAATTGCAGCGGAAAGAGAGAACAGGTCAGAGATCAGAGAGCCACCAAGTGATAACTCCTCCAGAGGTTCACACACGCACACCAAGCAGGAAGAGGCTGCTAGACCAGAAGGAATCGGCGCAGAGAGAGAGAGGAGGCTCGCGGCTAGGGCTTTTTTTCGACCTGAACTCGTCTTAAGTTTATATAAAACTCGTTCAGTTCGTTTTGGGCCTTTTGGCCCAAATGCCAATTAACTCCGAGGCGTTCGCGCCTTGCATCGATCGTTGCACCTTGTGCATCGATCGACGCACAGTGGCTAAACCCTTTTATACTCTCTAAGTATAGTAAATGCCTAGCACTTTTACCGTACTTCTGCTAAAACGTTCCTACACGTTTTCCTGTTGGCTTAGGCGTGTGACCCATATGGGATCATATAATAAAGGCAATAAGTCCAAGACTCATAGATCATGAGCGGACTCTAGCAAGCCATCATGACCCCCAGTATTATATGACTTATGTCTGATCTTTGACATACTCTTACTTTCTAGAGACAGTACAGAGATTACTGGACATAATTCCAACAATCTCCCACTTGTACTGGAATCTCTGTATTCATAATCCTTTTGTCTCAATATCTCGATTAGTCATAAGGCAAGATTAGTGTCATCCTTATAAAGCCTAATCTTGTTCATCGGACTCTGATTCGATACTGACAATCCAAACGACTCGGGACAGTCCGTTTGAGCATGGCCATGCATTTTCCAGTATTCAAATCTCCGATTGGCCTAGAGATATTCACTCCATTTATATTGGAGGGACAAATCCCGTCTTGTTCCATCACTGTAAACTACTCATTTCATAATGTACCCAAACAAGGTCCTTATAACTATCGCAGAACGACAGCGTTAGACAATGATCAAAGTGCATCAGTCCATGTGCAGTCACATGCATGCGAACTCAGGTCTAAGGACTATACTCTATAGTCGTAGTGAGAATCTCTTATGACACAGATATAAATATCCTGAAGAGTTCTCATAAGCGGGTCTTGTCCGGTCGTATGTTCCCAAACATACACCTATGTACTGACTTTGATGCCGCGCATCTATGACACACTGAGACTTTGTCATAAGTCACGTACCAATCCAGTCTCATACGGTTGTTGGTGTTCCAATTTCAACAACCTTCGACTAGGGACAGGATGATATAAGCCATCTATCAAATATAGGGTCTCATGATCAAGCTAAATGACTTCGATGACTCAAGATCAAGTCATTTACTTCGATGACCTATAAAATGGTTCATATCATTTTGGAACGATTATTTCATCACAGTTAAAATAATCTTGAAATAATAATTTCATTATTAAACATCTCAAATGTTTTACAAGAACATATCAATAACTAAATAAAGCCCTTTACTAACTCCCACTGAAATTAAGACTACATCTTAACTTCACTTATCCTACAGCTACAGTCCGTGACTCGTGCTTAGGGCTAAGGAGTGGCTTCGTTAATAGATTAGCAACGTTCTCATTTGTTGAAACTTGCTGATCTACTTTACATCTCTGTCATTTATCTCAAGGTGTTTGGTCCTCTGATGTGCAGCTTGTCTCATCTATGCTGGGAATCACATCAAGTTCAGTGACGAACCCTTCTTTCCAAACAACCTCTTTCGCCGCTTTCCAAGCTGCGAAACATTCAGCTTAAGTCATGGAGTCAGCAACAGTGCCGTGCACCGCCAGACAAACACAAGATATAACCGGACTGTGACCGGAAATCATCTTTGTCTGTTGGAAACTTGCCTTTCAGACTCTATCGACTTGTAGCACCTCACTTTCTCCGTAAATCAAGAATTTTCCTTGGTATTCCTCCAATACTTTAGGATATTCTTTACGGCAATCCAGTGATTCTTTGCTGGATTTGACTGGTCTTTACTTGTCTTGCTTAACATTAAAACAACATCAAACAAGTATGTTTCATGGCATACATGATAGATCCAATTGCCGACGCATATGGAATCTCATCCATGCATTTAAGCTCAGCAGTTATCGTAGGATACTGTATCTTGCTTAACTTAATGCCATGTGACATTGGCATAAAACCCTTCTTGGATTGCCCAAAACGTGTAGGACTTTGTCAATTTAAGAATCCTGACTTTGTCCTACCAGCTCTTTTGTATCTTTATCTTTAGATCCAAAATCCAAGAACTACGTGGCTTTACCCATGTCAATCATAAAACCAACTCCCAAGCTAGTCCTTTACCGACTGCAGCATTGGGACGTTATATCCGAGGATCAGTATGTCATAGACATATACTATGAGAAATGCAATATTGCTCCCACTTATCTTTTAGTAAACGCACAGTTCCATTTCGTTCCTGTTCAAGTCAAAACCTTGACTATTTCAACAGAACGAAGATTCCAACTCCGATATGTTTGCTTCCATCCATGAATGGATCGATGAAGCTAACTTACACAAAATGTAATTTTTCGGAGTCCGGGCTCACTTTCGCTTCTTTGAATTTCGCAGATTTGTCGCTTTCAATGATCATCAGATCATGCGAACTTTCAATGATCATCAGGTTTAACTAATGACGAGAATTCATTCTCGGATTAGTGACTGATTATTTCATATCTGCGAACTTCAGGCTCTACAGGTTTAGATTCTACAGAAATCTGTAAATCCATCCGTTGCTCTCCCTCAACAGGTTGAGCAGCCTCCTGTATTTCTCGAATTTCTTCGAGTTATACTTTTACTCCCACTGTTCTTCTTGGAAAATAACTTCCCTTCTTAGAAAACAGAATGGACGTAAAAGTAACAAGCCTTGGTTTCCCTAGGACAACCAGCGAAGTAGCACAACTACAAATACTCAGTAAAGACGAATTTGGATCGATTCCAATCCACATTTACGTGGTGTCTTTCAACTGATATTAGTAGAACTATTTCAGCGTAAACTTAGATATTTCTAGAGCGTTATTCTTAAATAATATCATGGAAGATTCGTGTGACTCATCTTAATCATTTCTAATAAGATCTGATTCTTTCTCACAGAAACACCTTCAGGTTTTCAGGAGAAATGAGCTGTGAAACGATTTCACACTCATTCAGATGATCACACAATCAATGACTTAAGTATTCTCACTCGTGATCTAATCCAGAGTCTTAATACTTCTGTCATTCAGATTCTATACTTCATTCTGGAACCCTTTCGACCATGTCAAAGAATTCCGACTTGTGTCTCATCAAATGAACACAGTTTTACTCACTGAATTAATCAGTAGAGATAATGAAGTATATGAAATTTTTCTCTGGCATTACTACTCATCGGACCACATACATGAGTATGTTCAATCTCCAATAAGCCTTTGGGCCTTTCTCTAGCTCAACTAAGATGGGCCCTATGTCAATTGGTCCAGTAAGTAGAATTCAAGTCTCATAAGATATCCATTTCAAATGAGCCCAAAAGTCCATAACTATGGGGTTTCTTGAATCTGACTTACTCTATGTGACCAAAACATTTATGCCAAGAAAAATCAGGTCTAATTCATCAGATTTAAACCAATTCGGTATTTATGTTACATTTAGGCATACTTTGGTTTGATATAAAACCCATTCCTTGAATAGGGTGCTACAATTAATATTTCATTAAGATCAAAAGAACAAAACTTGTCTTTTATCAAAATGAAAACATTCAAATTCTTACAAGAAAATGAAAACAGCTCTGCTTTAAGCAGGTACATTGTAGCAATTACTTAATAAAACCAAGCCTCGAAGGCATCTACAAGTGAAAATCCTACGGCTGAGGCAGCGTCCATAGCTCCTTCCAGACATATAGATCCACTTGTCCTTCCTTCAACATTCTACTGTTGCTTAGGCTCTGCATATTTTTGTAAATATCAGTGCCACAACCAGTATCCAATACCTATAAGGTAGAATTTTGAAGTAATAACATGAATACCTGAGGAAGTAGTCTCATACATCAACTTCAACTCCTCATCATCTTCCATGAATTTAATGCAATCTCTCTTCCAATGCCCTGTCTCTTTACAGTAGCAGCACTTACCAACGTAAGAGGTATCCGGCTTGGGCTCAGAAGACACACGCTTGCCATGATTTAAAATCTGGACAACTTTGTCTTCACCCTTGTCAGTACTAGGTTTAACAAACCTACCCTTCTCTATTATGAGATTATTTTGGATACTCTTCACGTTTGGCTCAACTGTCTTGAGCATATCATGCAGTTCAGTCAGCGTCTTCGTTAAGCCTTTCTTGATATAGTTCCTTCTGAACTTATCATAGCTTGACGGCAGTGACTGCAGAATGATCTCAGTTGCCAATTCTTGGCTAACTGGATAATCCAGTTTCCTCAGGTTATCAATGTAACCCATCATTTTACTGACATTAGGACTCACTGGATGATCATTTGGTAGCTTGCAGCTAGTGAGAGACTTAACCAACCGGTATCTCTCCACTCTTATCTGCTCCTGAAATTTCAATTTCAGGCTGCTGATCATCTCTATTGGCGACTCCATGTTCTCATATTGCTTCCGCAAGTCTGAGTCCATGGTAGCCAATATCAGACCACGCACATCTACCGCATCATTATAATGCTTATTCCAAGCATCATATACTGCATGAGAAGCATTGGACCCGATCCTCACGGGGAAAGCTCTCTCAAGAACATAGTCCTTTCTCTCCTGCCTGAGGACAAGCCTCAGGTTCCGCGACCAAGTCAAGAAATTTGATCCGTTCAGCTTGTCCATCTCAAGGACAGACCGGATCGAGAAAGTGTTTTGATTGTTTGTGCTAGTCATAACTGAAATATAAGATAAAAGGATTTTAGTTAATATGTTCAATATGATTAATCTCGTATTAAATTTAATATGATTAATCACGCATTATATTCAATAACATCAGTTACCCTCAATAGAATATAATGATTCCAAGATCCACATATAACTAAGATTAAAGTGGGCCACTGGCCGTCACCCAACCTTAGCTTATATCGGTAAGCCCTATGTCGGCTAATTATATCCGTGATATAACTCTTGGTTGTGAATCTGGGCCCGAGGCCCAATCCACTCTGATGTCTCAAGGCCCGGGACTCCCGATGGCCTAGTCAAGAAAACCAGACTATACAGTCATGTAATCATTAATGTCTGGGACTCCCAATGACATTTATGAATCACAAACCGTCTTACCCACGCAAAAGTAGACACCCTCACACTGTAAGGCCATGAGTACAATTGAATGGGCTTCGACAGCTGACATAGCCTGGACAAGACATCCAACGCTTGATATTGTTTGAGGTTCGTAGGTTTATTAAAATTTCATCCCAAAATAGAAGATTACTATTTTGGGAAACTTTCCTTTTTAGGAAACTTTCCATTTTTGGAAACCTACTATTTTTGGAAACTTTCTAAAATTGGAAACTTTCTAAAACCGGAAACTTTCTAACTTTAGAAATTTCTTAAAATCCAAAACATGCAAATTCAGAAACTTCTATTTTAAGAAACTTTCTAATTTCAAAATTTCGGAAACTTTAATTTAAAATCGATTTATATAATTTTATAAAATAAATTTTAAATTAATCTGAAGAAAGACTCAAATAATTGGCCCAATTGTTTTAACTTCTTGGCCCGAGGCCCAAGAATTGGTCCATGTCCAAGACATGACCCAATTGTCCAATTAAATGACATAACCGGTCTGGTTCATTAAAATTGGTCTAACCAAAATTAATTACTACGATGACCACAATTGTCAACCGGTTATTTACTAAACCGGATTTTCTCAATTTATTTGGTCCAACCAAATCAAATTAGAAAATCCTGGTTTAGGCACTAAATCCAATAATTCTTTCGACATTGGATTTCTTATCCCGGTTTAACCAGAACTTAATAAACTTATTAAGTCTGTTTATTAAACCGTGACGGTTTAAGTTTTAATTAAATTAAACCGAGCCAAAACCCTAACCGTGTCGATCGATGCACCAACCGCATCGGTCGATGCACCAACATCGAACCTGCATCGATCGTGCATCGATCCTGCATCGATCGATGCTCTCACGCGTGCACGAACGGTTATCAGATTTGGCCGAGAGATTTTCGCGAGATCCACGCGATCGTTTGATCGATCCGTGCGATCGCGGTCGATCTCTCGCGGTTGCAACGATCGATCCATGCATTGCATCGATCGATGCAATGCGATCTCAGTCGATGCAAACTTTCAAAAAATCGCATTCCAAATCATATAGTTTGGTTTTGCGATTTCATGTGTGTTTAGGTTTCAATTCCTTGTTGCTTAAGTGATTTCTCTTATCAGTAATTGATTCAAAACACTTTTTAAACAAGAAAAACAATCCTAAACATGAATCTAAACAAGAAAAACCAGAACCAATAGCTCTGATACCACTGTAGGAATGTTTAGATGATCCTGATTCAATTCACAGATTCAGATTATCCTAAACATGCTGATCTAGGTTCTTCTTGAATAGAAACATAAGTTGATCTCACCTTTTACCTGTTAATTGCAGCGGAAAGAGAGAACAGGTCAGAGATCAGAGAGCCACCAAGTGATAACTCCTCCAGAGGTTCACACACGCACACCAAGCAGGAAGAGGCTGCTAGACCAGAAGGAATCGGCGCAGAGAGAGAGAGGAGGCTCGCGGCTAGGGCTTTTTTTCGACCTGAACTCGTCTTAAGTTTATATAAAACTCGTTCAGTTCGTTTTGGGCCTTTTGGCCCAAATGCCAATTAACTCCGAGGCGTTCGCGCCTTGCATCGATCGTTGCACCTTGTGCATCGATCGACGCACAGTGGCTAAACCCTTTTATACTCTCTAAGTATAGTAAATGCCTAGCACTTTTACCGTACTTCTGCTAAAACGTTCCTACACGTTTTCCTGTTGGCTTAGGCGTGTGACCCATATGGGATCATATAATAAAGGCAATAAGTCCAAGACTCATAGATCATGAGCGGACTCTAGCAAGCCATCATGACCCCCAGTATTATATGACTTATGTCTGATCTTTGACATACTCTTACTTTCTAGAGACAGTACAGAGATTACTGGACATAATTCCAACACCCACTAGTCTGAGGGTGATAAGGATTACCAACTCGGTGATGAACTCCATGCTTCTGTAGCAGCTTCTCGAAGACCTTATTAATGAAATGAGATCCTCCATCACTAATCACTATCCAAGGTACTTCAAATCTAGGGAATATGATGGTCTTAAACAGCTTGATAACCACCGTAGAATCATTGGTTGGACTAGCTATTGCTTCCACCCGCTTAGACACATAGTCCACAACAACCAAAATGGACTTATTCCCGTAAGATGAGGGAAAAGGACCCATGAAATCTATGCCCCAACAATCGAAAACCTCAACCTCAAGAATGAAATTCTGAGGCATCTCATGCTTCTTACTGATTTTCCCTCTCCTCCGACCGGCATCACACTGAGAGACAAAAGAATGAGCGTCTCTAAAAATCGTAGGCCACCAGAAACCTGCTTGTAGAACCTTAGACATAGTCTTGAAAGTCGCAAAATGTCCAACATAATCTGATCCATGACAGTGGAATAAGACATCTGGAACCTCTGATTCAACAATGCATCTCCTGTAAAGTCCATCAGAACAGTGCTTGTAGAGATAAGGCTCATCTCAATAGTATCGTCTGAGCTCTCTAAAGAACTTCTTCTTGGCATACCCCTTCAACTCATCTGGTTCAGTCTCTGCAGCCAAGTAATTAGCAATATCCGCAAACCAGGGTCGGGCGGTTGTTGAAACAACACAAACTTTGAAGTCGTAGTGTCCAATTTGAACCTTAAGAGGTTATGGGTTCGTATGCACACTGCAACGATCGTCGCACATGGCAGCATCGATCGTTGCGTCCTCGTCACATGCATCGATCGTCACAGATGTTGCATCGATCGACGTAATGCGATTAATCCGACAGTTCTGCATCTCCCTATCTAAATCCGTTCGAAATACTGTCTCAATCATATTGACGTTCTCCTCAGGTAAGAAATCATTAAAAGGGACGTCTTCCTCAACCATAATCCTTGACAGATGGTCAGGAACTCCATTTTCAACTCCCTTCTTGTCCCTCACTTCAATGTCAAACTCCTGAAGCAACCGAATCCATCTCAACAATCTTAGCTTAGAATCCTTCTTCTGCATCAGATACTTCAGAGCTGAATGATCAGTGTGTACAATAACTTTGGAACCAACAAGATAGGGGAGAAACTTCTCAAATGCAAAGACAACAGCCAACAACTCCTTCTCTGTAGTGGCATAGTTCCTCTGTGCATCATCTAGTGTCCTGCTGGCATAGTAAATAGCATGAATCTTTCCGTCCTTCTTCTGCCCCAGAACAGCTCCTACAACATAATCACTTGCGTCGCACATTACCTCAAAAGGTAGATCCCAACCTGGTGGCTGTACTATAGGAGCACTCACTAATGCTTGCTTGATCTGTTCAAATGCAGTCTGACAATCTGCAGTGAACTCAAACTTGGTATCCTTACACAGCAAAACAGTTAGTGGTCTAGCAATCTTACTGAAATCCTTGATGAACCGTCTATAGAAAACATCATGTCCAAGAAAGCTCCTCACAGACTTCACAGAATCAGGCGCCTGAAGGCTGGTCATAACCTCAATCTTAGCGAGGTCTACTTCAATCCCTGCTTCAGACACTCTTTGTCCAAGAACAATGCCATCTCTGACCATGAAATGACACTTCTCCTAATTAAGAACCAAGTGCTTCTCCTCACATCTAGCTAGCACTTTGCACAGATTATCCAAGCACTCATGATAAGATGACCCGTAGACTGAAAAGTCATCCATAAACACCTCCATAAAGTCCTCAATCATATCAGTAAATATGGACATCATGCATCTCTGGAAGGTGGCTGGTGCATTACAAAGTCCAAAAGGCATCCTGCGGTATGCAAATGTGCCATATGGACAAGTAAAAGTAGTCTTTCCCTGATCCTCTGGATGGATGAGAATCTGGAAGAAGCCTGAATACCCATCGAGGAAGCAATAGTAAGGGTGATTCGCTAACCTCTCCAGCATCTGATCGATGAAAGGTAAAGGAAAATGATCCTTCCTTGTCGCAGCATTGAGCTTCCGGTAATCTATGCACATCCGGTGTCCAGTCACAGTCCTTGTAGGAATCAGCTCGTTCCTCTCATTCTTCAATACTGTAACTCCACCCTTCTTAGGCACTACATGGACTGGACTAACCCAATCGTTGTCTGAAATCGGATAGATAATCCCAGCATCCAGGAGCTTCATGATCTCCTTTTTTACCACATCCTTAAGATTAGGATCCTGCCTCCTCTGATGCTCAATAGATGTCTTAGACTCGTCTTCAAGATGTATCCGATGCATGCACAGCTCCAGAGAGATACCTGAAATGTCATCAACAGAATAGCCAAGAGCCTTGCGATGCTTGCGCAGCTTGCTTAGCAGTAAAGTGAGCTCTGCGTTGTTCAAACTAGCATTAACAATCACTGGATATGTCGAATTAGGTCCAAGAAATGCGTACCTTAGCCCGGATGGAAGTTGTTTCAGCTCAATTTTTGGGGTTTTTTCCTCTGCCCAGTCACTGTCGACCTGCAACGATCGTTGCACTAAAGGTGTCGATCGATGCAAAGCGTCAGACATATCCAACTGCATAACTTTCTCAGTGGAATCCATTAGCCTCGCATAGCAGATTGCGGGCTCGTCTTGCATATGTTCCAGCTCCATTATAGAGCTCAGTAAAGCTCTCTCAAGTGGGTCTTCAGCATGTGTCTTGTGAAAGTAATCCGCAGCCAAATCACTGAGAGTATCAACATAGAAGGTCTGTCCGTTGATGCTTGGTCTCTTCACCAACTTGTCCATATCAAAGCTCATCTTCAGATCACCCACATTTTGAATTATAGTCCCCTTTTTGCAGTCAATCATAGCACCAGCAGTGGCTAAGAATGGTCGACCCAAAATCTGTGGATCCCTTGGTTCCTCTCCATACTGTAGAACCATAAAATCAGTCGGGATCACACAGTCACCAATTCTTATTGGCACATCTTCCAGCACTCCTTCAGGAATCCTGACTGTCCTGTCAGCTAGGACTAATGAGATCCTAGTAGGCATAAAGTCAGTCATCCCAAGCTTCTAAGCAACAGAGAAAGGCATAAGGTTCACACTAAAACCAAGATCACATAGAGATCTCTCAAATATGTCCCTGTAGATACCACAATCCAACACAAAGCTTCCTGGATCTTTCAACTTCTCAGGAATTCTGCCCTGAATCACTGCACTACATACCTCTGTGATCATCATCACACTCTCCTCATCAGTCCAATTACCAGCAAGTAAGTCCTTAAGACATCTCTTCATCACAGGAGTAGTCTGCATAGAGTCAACCAAAGGCACTTCAACCAACACCTTTTTAATGATCTCCTTGCATTTAGCATACTGCCTATCGTTCTTAGCCTTCCTGGGGTTCTTAGGAAAAGGGACCTTAGGCTTGTAGACCTTTTCATCCGACCTCTTCAGCTTTTATGCGTTTGAACTCTCGGTAGTCGCCTTGCGTCGATCGTTGCTAGTTTTTCATCGATCATTGCTAAGCGACTCTGTTACGACCTCTGCGTCGAGCTTAGGTTCAGTATCTTCATTTTCACGTTGCGTCGATCGTTGCGTGGGTGCGTCGGTCGACACATTGCAGAATTCGCGGATCCCTTCTTCCATCTCTTCAATTTCCACGATTTCTTCCAAGCTCAACTGCCTTTTCTAAGAAGGAAACAACTCCTTACCACTTCTCAGTGTCACTGCATTGCATTGGTACTTAGGATTAGCATCAGTTCATCCCGGAAAAGATCCATCTGGCCACTTAGCAGACCCAGCAGTCTGCGCAACCTAAGCATCAAGCTTCTTCACATGTGTGCTCAAGGATTTAAACTTCCCATTCAGATCTTCATACACAGCATCCAGATTCTTGTTGAAGTCTACAACAGTCTTAGTCTGACCCTCCAGCAACCGCTCCATCATGGCTTCCATCTTGCTCTCATGAGCACTAGCAGCAGGAGGTGTCTGATAGGAGGATGATCCAGAAGTCCTCTGATAAGAATTACCTTTCTGAAAAGGTTTCTGATAACCAACAGTCTGTCCATATCCAGAAGAGTAATGGTTGCTTGCGAAAGCACTCTTCTGTCCACCATTAAAGAACTTGTTGCTTTGCTGATTTCCAAACCTGTTTCCTTGAAATCCAGAGCCACTGATGTAGTTCACATCCTCTTCCTGGTGATCTTCTTCAGCCTCAAACACTTCAACTTCCTGAGCAAAGTGGACAGCTTTCTTTCCAGTCAACAAATTGTGAACAGTGTCCAGCTTATTCCTGATATCAGCAATCTCCAGATTATCGATCTTTCCACCAGACTCTTTCCTTCTTCTATCAGCAGTCTTGGTGCTATTACTGCTCACCAAGTTATCAATCAGCGTCCTAGCCTGTTCAGGAGTCCTTGTATTGAAATTGCCATTGCTGGCATTATCCAATGCAGACTGGTAATGGAGATCAATTCCTCTGAAGAATATGCCTAGCAGCGTCACTTCAGAGAATCCATGATGAGGACAGTCACGTTGGTACTTCTTAAACCTCATCCAAGCAGAATTAAGAGGCTATGCAGGACCTTGGGTGAAGGTGAGAATATCCTGTCTCGACTGATCAGAGCGAGCATCATCATAAAAGTGCCTCAAAAACTCTCTCTTCACAGCATCCCAAGTAGTAAACTTTCCAGTTGGAAGCTGTTTCAGCCAAGCTGCAGCCTCTCCAGCGAGAGAGTAGGGGAAAAATTTGAGATACATGTAGTCATAGTTTACCCCCATTGTACTTCATTCCAGTGATGAAGTCTTCAAAATCATCAATATGATCCATGGGTTGCTCATGTGGGAGACCACGTAAAGGATTCTGCCTCTGAAGAGAGTACTAGACAGTCTTGATCTCGAAGTCATTCCTCTCAAAGCCAGGAGGTACAATTGCTGACCGGTTAGCATAGAACTCATCGGGACGGTTGTAGTCAACAAGATTCCTCTCATCAGCAGGAGGATTAATCATCTGCCCTTGACTTTGGGACTGTTCCGGCGCAGGTTTAGGGATCACACGTCCCTCAGCATCAATCCTTAGCCTGTCATCATTGTACCGGTTGTTCTGTTGGTCTCTCAGAACACCCTCAACATCAGGTCTCAAAATCAAGCGATTGTTCATCATCCTTGCTCGTTGACCTTTTCTGTTTGTTCTCTCTAGTTTAGCAAGTTCCTCAAGTCTGAGATTCACAAGATTCGCGTTCGGATCACTTCTGGTCTCACGCTTCTGCATAAACCGTCGGTAATCGCACTGTATCGATCGATGCAAAGGTCTGCAACGATCGTTTCAACTCGGGATTCGCCTTGTGTCGATCGATTCAAAATATGCGTCGATCGATGCTAAGCGATATCAGACCTGAAACACACAAAATAGTAACAAAAACAAAAAAACGAAAAACCTAGTCTAAACTTTAAATTCAAATCTATCGAAGACTCAAAAGAGTCCCCGGCAACGGCACCAAAAACTTGATATGCTCAGAGTTTACTTCCCTAAGTTCAACTGCAAGTGCACAGGCAAATGTAGTATCTAGGGGTCGAATCCACAGAGACTCAAGAAATCTTACGATAGACTATAGAATGTCAAGTTAAGCAAGATGATACTCATCAGAAAATAAATAACTAAACAGAAATTAAATCAGTAGCAAGAAAGGTTTTTGTGAAGCAAGTACTAAAAGCGTCAAGTCTAGGGAATTCTCAGGAAATCAGACAAGCAGATCAATTATCAGTCAGGATCAAATTAAGTTCGGTTCTAGAACTCAAACACAAGATAGAACTAACCAACTTTCGTTGCAAAAATTCTCTAAGTCTAATTAGCAGAAACCCAAATTTCCTTGCAATTCCTAACAGATTAAACTAGCCTTAAGTGCAAGTTTGATTTGTTCACAATTCAATTAAACTAAATTTTTTTGCAGATAATTAAATTGCTCAACCTAAATAGATCAGATTCTAAATTACACTTTAGTGTCAATTTATAAACCTAAAGTCTAGATTCTAGGTGATCAGATTAAAAACTAGTATTAAGCACAATTCAGGTTGAAGAACAAATAAGATATGAATCCTTAACTGATAAATTAATCAAGCAGGTCATGAAATCCCTAACGAGAATCCCTAAACATAACTATGAATCTACTCAGACATGATTAATGGAACACAAATCCATGAATAAATAGATATCATAAAATCAAAGCGTAAAGAGTTAAAGAGGTTCGAAATCTTCTCTCTGGAGTACAAGAACGATCAGCCTCTAGGTCTCTCTCTCTAAAAAAGCTAATAGTATGAAAGCGTATCTAAAACAAACACCAAAAACCTAATTATAAAGGCCTAATCACGTCTTGGGGTCTTTTTGCAAATACTGAAACTCTCTGGGGCAAAACTGCAAATGTCCAAAGTCTTCATTAATGTGCTGGCGCTGAGGTGTGTCGATCGATGCCAATGATGCATCGATCGTTGCATGGGTCGTCCAGAGATAGTGAAATCAGCTCCTCACGGTCTTTGCTCCAAAACTTGTCCCAATAGCTCCAATATCTCCAATAATCCTCCAAACGTGCATGTAGCTAATAAAGACCTGTAAATGACTCGATAGACACCACAAATGACTCTAAAACACACTTATATCATGGCTTAAAACAGGTAAAAACCATGATATATCACTCCTTAAGTCTGAGGTGTTTGGTGTGACGACTAGGCATACACTAAAATCAAAACTGATTCCCGAGAAGAGTGTCGACCGACACAAAAGAATGTCGATCGATATTAAGTGCCCATGTTTGTAGTTTCCTGCAGCAACAAAGACAAGCAAGACAAGAGATGTAAGTAACAAAGAAAAGAAAACACTTAGTCTAAATTCTAATACAAAATCTAGTAACGGCGCCAAAAACTTGATAGGTCAAATCTTAATCCCTATTTTCTAACTGCAAGTGTACAATTTCCAACGATGTAATATCTAGGGTATCGAATCCACAGATACTTAAGTATCACACGATAGATTGTATGAAGTCGAATTAATTTAAGCAAATCAGATGTAAGCAGTAAATAATGAAAGTAAAGTAAACAGTGTGTGATCAATATACGAAGGCGCTAGACTTAGGGAAGTTCTCAGGAAATCAGGAATATAAATCAACCAATCAACCATGATTCATATATCGATGTTCTAGAACTAGAATCACTAATATATAACAAACCAACTCTCACTATGAATGCTAACTATGTCTAACAACCTAGAAAACCAAATCTTTTTGCGAATTCTAGAGTTCTAAACATACATTTAATTCAGGTTCGTTTGTTCACAATTTCCCTAGACCAAATCTCTTTGCGAATATGTAATTTGCGAATAGGTAATTTGCTCAACTAGGTTCTTTTCTAGTTAATTAACCAACTCTCACTGCGTTAATCAACCTTCAGTCAATAATCTAAGTAGCTAATTCAGATTAAGATTTAAGAACAACCTAGATGAAGAACTGGATGTTTTGAATCCTAATTAATCAATCAATATATAATTTCATGAAATCCCTAAATCTAACAAGAGAACTACTCAGACATGGCAATCATAACAACATACAAGATCAAAGTAGATATAATAAAAATCAAAAGAATAAGAACGTGGGTTCGAAATCTCCTCTCTCTCGAGTACAAGACCAGCCCCAAAATCTCCTAAACTATGATAGAATAAAGTGTGGCCTAACAAGTGGCTGAAAACCCTAATTAAATAGCCTAAACACGTTTTGAGGTTAAATTAGAAATAATAGAAACTTATGGGCTTCTGTGCAAATCTTCAAAATATGTCTTAAATGATGTGCGTAACTTGTGATCGAGCTGGTTGTCGACCAACACTAATGCAGTATCGATCGACACTGACATTAAATTGACTCCAAAGTCTTCTTCACGTACAAGTGCTCTAAAAGCTCTCCAGAATGCTCCAAAACTCCTAATTAACTCCAAACCTATGGAAACCTGTAAAAGACTCAATAGACTCGAAATACAAGGTTAAAGACTCAATATATACACTTATATCATGGTTGAAAACCTAGAAAAACCATGAAATATCATGTCTACTCGCCCAACCACAACGGATCCTACACGGTTTTGTAAGACTAAGCTACTAGAATTGGACCAAAACGATTTCACAAGAATTCACACAAGAGGGCAGAAAACACATACCCGCGATCGGCTCAATTCCTTCATGATCTATGGCGGCATAGACTCGAGGTCCTTGTGCTTACCTTTATGGTTGTGGCGGTGGCAACGAAAACAATCCAGCTACTGATCCTGCTACAGAATTCCTGCAGTCCTTAGACATGTGTCCCGGTTGTCCACACCGGTAACATGTCACCACTTGTTGAATCCCATGAGCGGCCTAACCATACTGCACACTGGAAAAAACTAATTGACGTGCCCTCTCTGTTCGCAATGGTAACACACTCTGACAGGATAATTCCCAGTGTAGTTATTCCCACACTTCCCGCAAACTTTCTACAACAGTGCGGCTGGCATGACATTTGATATATCATGGTTTTTACTGGTTTTCAGGCCATGATATAAGTCTTTACTTAGAGTCTTTTAGGTGTTTTTGTAGTCTTTTGTGTTCTTTACAGGTTTATGCACGTTTGGAGTTTATTTGGAGATATTGGTGCCTTTTGGAGCCTATTGGGAATCTGTGCAGAAAAGAAGAAATCAAAGTCAATACTTGGAGTGAGTGTCGATCGACAAAGACCTTAGTGTCGATCGACACTGATCGTGGAAAGGCATATTCTCGCGAGTTAATAACTTTTGAAGATTTTCAGAAAGGCCCAGAAGTTTATCATATTTACAAAGAAGGCCCAATTTGTGTTTTAGGCTATTTAATTAGGTTTTACAGCCACTTGTTAGGCTAAGCTTTCTTTGATCAGAGATTAGGAGATTTGAGGGCTGGTATCTTGCTCGAGAGAGAAGAGATTTCGAACCCCTGTTCTTACTCTTTTGGATTTATATATGATTAATATTCTGATTATGTCTTTTGTGATGATTGATATGTCTGAGTAGATCTCTTGTTAGGTTAGGGAATTCTCGTTAGGGATTTGAAGGAATGTTAGAGTAACTAATTGTTAGGATTCATTATCTAGTTCTTCACCTAAGTTGTGCTTAATACTGAATTCTGGACTGATCACCTAGAGTTTAGATCTGAGATAATTGACAATAGCGCGAGAGTGTGAGTCATAATCTGAATAAACTTAGTGTGAGCAACTTATCTGTTCGCAAAGAGATTTGGTCTAGAGAAGTTGTGAACAAACGAACTTGGAATTAATGCATGTTTAGAACTCTAGGATTCGCAACGAGAGTTGGCTTGCTAGGTTATTAGACATAGATAATTATCGCAGCGAGAGCTGGTTAGTTTTACTTCTGTGATTCTAGTTCAAGAACGTTAATAGGTTGAATCATGATTGTTTGCTATCTATTTTCCTGATATCCTGAGAATCTCCCGAAACCTGACGCCTTCGTTAATTGCTTACACACCGTTCACTTGCTACTCTGATTTACTGTTTTTTTTTAATTTCTTTCACTTGTCTTGCTTAGCTTAATTCGACTGCATATAGTATATCGCGTGAAACTAGAGTGTCTGTGGGATTCGATACCTTTTATACTACAATAGCATAACTGTGCACTTGAAGTAGAATAGAATTAAAACTCTGACCCTATCAAGTTTTTGGCACCGTTGCCGGGGACTCTTTGAGTTCGCCGATAGATTTTGTACTAGAATTTAGTCTAAGTGTTTTCTTTTCTTTGTTACTAATCTCTTTTTCGCGTTTTTCTTGTTTCTGCAGGGAAACAACGACCAAGAAAACTTAGTGTCGATCGACACCAACTTAGTGTCGGTCGACACCTTTCGCGGAAGCAACCAAGAAGACTAACAGATCTGTAAGGATGATGTATCCGAATGGTTTTTTCAGCTCAGGGATTTACAGCTCGCAGATAGCTGGGCTGAAGAAGCAAGTTGACTCTCTGCATAGTCTTGTACTTGGAATATATGCGCAAGAAGCTATCAACTACGTTGGAGGGAGTGGATTTTACAGTCAGAAGTCTGCTTTTCAGGAGCTCTTCCAGCAACAGAGTAACTCTTTCTCGAGGAACTATGGTGTTTCTACTTACCAAGCACCTCCTGCACCTACACATAAAAGCATATTGGAAACCATGATGGAGAAGCTTCTTGAAGGACAAAAACAAAACAATTCCTTCACAAGGAACTATGGAGCTTCTTCTTATCAGGCACCTCCTGTTACTAGTGCTCATGAGAGCAAGATGGAAGCTATGTTGGAGCGGGTGCTGGAAGATCAGACTAAGATCACTGTGGACTTCAACAAGAAGCTGGATGCTGTGTATGAAGATCTGAATGGGAAGTTTGAATCCTTGAGTACACGTGTGAAGCACTTGGATTCTCGAGTTGCTCAGACTGCTGCAGCTGTGAAAAGAGAGGATGGATTCCTTCCAGGGAGAACTGAGCAGAACCCAAGGCTACATGTCAATGCTATCCATGTCCAGCATAAAGAAGAGGTTGTTCCACAGCTGATTGGAGGAAATTTGGAGGCTGGATTCGTGAGCTGCTGAGATGAGAAACACGTTTTTGAAACTGCAGATTTAGTGTCGGTCGACAAGCAGTTCTGACGGCAATTTCGAGTCCTCATGACGAACGAAAATCGACCATGGTCGACACTGAAGGACGACATCAATTCAATGTCGACCGACACCCACTCTGCGTTGGTCGACACGACGGTCCGGCAGACCCAATTTCGCCCAAATCTGATGTTTTTGCTAAGGAAAGGGTCTACAAACCTCCTATACCATTCCCAAGAGTTCCTATAAGGTCTAAACAGGAGCAGAGTGTGGTCAAATGCATGGTAGTGATGGATAAGAAGCTGAATGAAACTCCACAGCTAATGCTTCGCGAGTTCATCCTTGTGTGCAGAGATATGCGAAGAAGATGGTCTCCACTGATGGTCATTTGAAAGAGGGGGTGATGATTGTATCTAAGCGAGTCAGTTCTGTGCTGCTGAATCAGATTCCAGAGAAACTTCCAGATCCAGGAGTCTTTACACTAGACTGCTCTATTTTCGAGGACATCTTCAAGCACTCTTTATGCGACTTGGGAGGAAGTGCGAACCTCATGCCATACTCTGTGGCTGAGAGACTAGGATTGACTGATTTCCAGCAAACCAGGATCTCTCTAATCCTAGCTGATCGATTGAAGAGGATCCCAGAAGGAGTTCTTGAGGACATCCCTATCAGAGTTGGGAACTACTTGATTCCAACAGACTTCGTGGTGCTTAAATATGATATGGAACTGGATGATCCTCTGATACTTGGCAGATCCTTTTTAGCTATAACTGGAGCAGTGATTGATGTGAGGTGTGGCCTGATTTATCTCCACCTGGGAGATAAGCCTCTGCACTTCAAGATGGACAAGCTGCGAAGGTCCACCATTGATGGTCAAACATTTGGTGTTGAGATGGAGCAAGAAGCCCATATTGGTGGGATTCATGTAGTTGATATTGGAGAGGAGAAGATGGTGGTTCGTCAGGAATCCACTCTAACATTTTCAGAACCTGCAACTGCTCATAAGCAGAAAGCTCCGAATATCAAACGTCCTCAAAAGCGAAGGTACGCATCTTCATCTTCTAAGTTTAAACTTCATAACTCTATTGCTGTGAATGCAGATAAACACTCGACAACACCCAAGCTTTACTCCCACCCTGTTGCTTTTCCATCCTTCCTTGGTCAAGCTCATGATCCTACTGCATATTCACCACCTTGGATGAGGAGACATTCACAGATACACTCAAAGTCTCTGTTGAAACCCCCCATGAGTCTGATCTCCTACCCATAGTCAAGCTAATGACTAAAAACAAGCGCTGAGTAGGAGGCAACCCACTGTTGGGTCAATTTTCTTTTCTTTTTGGTTTTAGGATTTTGTTTCTTTGATTTTTCTGGTTTTTGGTGTTTCAGAACGTGATGAACAGGTTTGCAGACAGCAGTGTCGATCGACACCGAACTAGTGTCGGTCGACATCAAACTCGAAAACACGGACCATAATCGAGCACGCTCGATTTGGATCAGATTAGTGTCGACCTAAGCCTCGTGTCGTTCGACACTGGCTGTGTGTCGGTCGACACTAACCGCAATTGCAGGTAAGGTTTCTGATTTTCCGAGCTTTTCGTGGATTTATACCTTGTTCTCCCGATCCCAAGCTGCGATAACACTGAGGACAGTGTTGTTTAGGTGTGGGGGAGGTAGTTACTGACCACCGTTTGCTTTGTTTTCTTAGTGTCAGTCCTTCTGTTTTCTTTGGTTTTCAAATTATTTTATTGAGTCAAAACTTGTATGAAACTATGATTTTTCGAGGAAATTTTTCGCTTGAACATGAACTAAGTGACCTTTGGACAGACTTGCAGAGCCTCTATGACTATTAGAAAACCCCAAACGGATCAACTTACCAAGGATACCCATATCTAACCAGGTATTCAGAGGATCCATCACTAGTCTCGCACTTAATATTGACTTTAATTTCTCGCTTAGGGGCTTGGTAATCTTTGGGTCGGATTCCTTTGATGTGTTTGGCACAGCCTATGATCCTGTTCTAAAGTATGGTTTCTGATTTTCCCCTCCCTTTAAAGTAAAAAAAAAAGGGATAAAAACCGAGGATAAGCTAGTAGCTTCGAAGTGGCCACGGGAGTGGTAGAGACCCCTATTACCTCCTGTATATCCATGGAAAGATCCAAAGTTAAACCCCAATAAAAAAGGAAGAGCACTGATAAAAAAAATAAAATGATACCCAGTGGAAAAAATCAGTACTAAGGGAGAAAGGGAAAAGAAAAAAACGCGAAACCGACAGTTTGGTGGTCAGATACTGAATAGGTTAAGTCCATGTGTCCTTTGATTCGATACTCCCTCTGTGAGACTGCACCTAATTGCATATAGAGGCTAGTGTGGTGAACTTGAATGTCCTAACTTGATTATGGAGTTTACTTGGGACAGTTGCTAAGTGTGGAGGAAGTATATTGTGGTCTTGAGTTCTGTAGGAAAGTTTTTAGTGGTTTACTAAATGAATGTGAATGCAAAAGTTCCTAGGACGAAATGAGTTTCTGTGTTTTCAAAACTCTTTTCTTATACTTTGGTTCTTTACTTGCTTGAGGGCAAGCAAGAGCTAAGTATGGAGGAGTTGATATATCATGGTTTTTACTGGTTTTCAGGCCATGATATAAGTCTTTACTTAGAGTCTTTTAGGTGTTTTGTAGTCTTTTGTGTCCTTTACAGGTTTATGCACGTTTGGAGTTTATTTGGAGATATTGGTGCCTTTTGGAGCCTATTGGGAATCTGTGTTGAAAAGAAGAAATCAGAGTCAACACTTGGAGTGAGTGTCGATCGACACTGATCATGGACAGACATATTCTCGCGAGTTAATGACTTTTTAAGATTTTCAGAAAGGTCCAGAAGTTTATCATATTTACAAAGAAGGCCCAATTCGTGTTTTAGGCTATTTAATTAGGTTTTACAGCCACTTGTTAGGCTAAGATTCGGGGGCTGGTCTCTTGCTCGAGAGAGAAGAGATTTCGAACCCCTGTTCTTACTCTTTTGGATTTATATATGATTTCTATTCTGATTATGTCTTTTGTGATGATTGATATGTCTGAGTAGATCTCTTGTTAGGTTAGGGAATTCTCGTTAGGGATTTGAAGGAATGTTAGAGTAACTGATTGTTAGGATTCATTATCTAGTTCTTTACTTAAGTTGTGCTTAATACTGAATTCTGGACTGATCACCTAGAGTTTAGATCTGAGATAATTGACAATAGCGCGAGAGTGTGAGTCATAATCTGAATAAACTTAGTGTGAGCAACTTATCTATTCGCAAAGAGATTTGGTCTAGAGAAGTTGTGAACAAACGAACTTGGAATTAATGCATGTTTAGAACTCTAGGATTCGCCACGAGAGTTGGCTTGCTAGGTTGTTAGACATAGATAATTATCGCAGCGAGAGCTAGTTAGTTTTACTTATGTGATTCTAGTTCGAGAACGTTAATAGGTTGAATGCTGATTGTTTGCTATCTAATTTCCTGATATCCTGAGAACTCCCGAAACATGACGCCTTCGTTAATTGCTTACACACCGTTCACTTGCTACTCTGATTTACTGTTTTCTTTATTGCTTTCACTTGTCTTGCTTAGCTTAATTCGACTACATATATTCTATCGCATGAAACTAGAGTCTCTGTGGGATTCGATACCTTTTATACTACAATAGCATAACTGTGCACTTGCAGTAGAACAGGATTAAAACTCTGACCCTATCAACATTCAAGGTTTACCATGACCTCTTGGTGACCTTATTCTGCAAACTCTTCGTATACTTGATTTCCGCCTCCAACCCAATCTCTTTTTCTACTGCCTTCTCAATCAGGTCGTGAATGTCGATGTAGTCCCACATCATACATCGATTCTTGAGGTCAATCCCCATTCACTTAAGGAATCGACGCATCAACTTCCGCTCACTCAATTACATGTCGGCAAACCTCATGAGACGGTTGAATTCATATCCATAGTCCCTTACATTCTTTCTCCCTTGACGAAGGTCATGGAGTTCACTCTCTATCTTGTTCATGGCTTCCAACGGAAAATACTTATGATACCAATTGTAACACCCCACTCCAAGCTAGCCGGAATGCGACGTTTTGTCCTTATGGATCCTGGATATAACCTTTCAGCTTCTAAAGCCACCGTTCACATACTCGTGAACTAAATTCACAATCCACACATTCCAGGACTTAAAACCATAACAGTCTACTTTATTAAATTCAAACTCGAAGTCTTACACGGCCAAATCAAAACCAAAAAATCAACTTCAAAGAAAACTCAAAACTCAACATAAGTCTTATCAAAACGAAATAACAAAAGACACCCCACTTTCCTAAAACATTGCACCGCATCTAATCGTCTACTCCGGCAACTCTTCGGGATTACATGAAATTTCTGCAAAAAAGAGACGAGTAGTTTGGATTACCCAGTGAGTGCATGTCTTATGGACCCACGAAATCATCTCAATCACCAACAAACAACAAGAATGAATACAATGATAAATATCACCTCACAAACATTACCTCCTATGAGGCTTTCATCTAACAAACAACACATCTACACAAATTAATGTCCTTGTGTTACAGGCCAACACGTACCTGACACCCCCATGGGTTACTGCTTCATGCTCCAAGACCCTTAGTCCTAATACCCCCATGAGACTCAGGGCTTGTCGTATCCTTAACCGGTGTAGGACATGTTTCCGCAATTTACTTCGGTACCCATGCTCTACAATCAAACATCCCCTCATGGGACCCTACCATGGGAAAACGTCATCACTACTACACATCCTCATCAATGGGAAATCTCGTTCTCTACAAAAACACAACAAATAACGCACACATCCTTCACAAACAATCAAACATATTCAATTTAATGATAACCTAATGTTTTATGTTTTTTCGTCACATCAACATAAATCAACAACTAGATCTAATCAGCTATGTAGGCTGATACTATCAATGGAATCATGTCTTGCGATTTACTGGAGAAAAAAATATAGTTCACGACCGATATTCACCTTCGCCTTAAAACGACGGTAAGAGAGAGAGAGAGAGAGAGAGAGAGAGAGAGAGAGAGAGAGAGAGAGAGAGAGAGAGAGAGAGAGAGAGAGAGAGAGAGAGAGAGAGAGAGAGAGAGAGAGAGAGAGAGGACGAGATTTACGTTCAGATCTGGGAAAAGACTTCTAGATCTCAGATCTAAACATGAGAGAAGAGAAGAAGGAGAAAGAATGGAGTTTGATCCAGATATAACACTTCTGAGATATCACGGCCGCAAGAGAAGAAGGCTCGGGATCTCGGGATCTTACCTTAATCTCTAGAAGAACGGAGAAGATGGCACTCAAACGAATCTAAAAGACGTTGGCTCGGGATAGAAGATCGACGGCTCATGGGGCGGGAAGAAGAAATTGGCCGCGGCTCACTCACAGCAAACGGCCAGCGTTTGGTGGTTGCTACGGGCGGTCGACGGTTGCTCCAGGCGGTCGAGGGCTGTTCTTTCGGGATCTTTGCAGGGATTCTTTTCTAAAATCTCTCTACACTTTTCTAAAAGAGGCATCTCTAATTTGTAAGAATTTAAGGGGGAAAATTATAGATTTTTGGGATGGACCTTGAACTTTTGGGCTTAAATATCACTTTTCAAATGAGATGGTTTTGGAATGTTACAATTAGACTGCCATTATTTGAACCGTGTGAGTGAATCCATTAAGAAAAACAAGTAAACAACCACACAATATGAGTCAATGGATGCAACAAAAATACCAACAAAATTAACGAATCTGTCCTAAGGTCATGAATCTAAGTAGAATCGATTCTCAGAAATACCAACACAAATGTTTTCTGTTTCCGTATCGCCAAAATACACAGGCCATAGCCTCGGCCAAAGTAGGTTTCTACATTGCATTGTAAAGAAAAGAACATTTCTATACCACATATAGTCAAAGTGCCTCAAAGATACGTCACTAGCAGTCGCACAATAAGTTAAATCATCTACAAGTGAGCTAAGTGGTTACAAGTTGAGAAATCATTCATATCAAACACATACCAATTAATGGAAAGGAATCATCATAAAACACACACACATTCGAACCAAAATGATAATATGTATACCCGCATCATTGAATGGAGGAAAGTGCACGCTCACATGAGTCCGGAATGGATTGTAACTAAAGGGCATGCTCAAAGAATTGATGTTAGGAGTAGAATGGGTGATAAGTCTTTGATTGTCAATAACTCTCCCTGGTTCCAAGTATACGATAACGATTTTGGTTTGGGTAAACCGATCGCTGTTCGAACAGGACCAGCAAATGGTCAATCAAAGGCACTTCAACCAACACCTTTTTAATGATCTTCTTGCATTTAGCATACTGCCTATCGTTCTTAGCCTTCCTGGGGTTCTTAGGAAAAGGGACCTTAGGCTTGTAGACCTTTTCATCTGACCTCTTCAGCTTTTCTGCGTTTGAACTCTCGGTAGTCGCCTTGCGTCGATCATTGCTAGTTTTGCATCGATCATTGCTAAGCGACTCTGTTACGACCTCTGCGTCGAGCTTAGGTTCAGTATCTTCATTTTCACGTTGCGTCGATCGTTGCGTGGGTGCGTCGGTCGACACATTGCGAAATTCGCGGATCCCTTCTTCCATCTCTTCAATTTCCACGATTTCTTCCAAGCTCAACTGCCTTTTCTAAGCAGGAAACAACTCCTTACCACTTCTCAGTGTCACTGCATTGCATTGGTACTTAGGATTAGCATCAGTTCGTCCCGGAAGAGATCTATCTGGCCACTTAGCAGACCCAGCAGTCTGCGCAACCTAAGCATCAAGCTTCTTCACATGTGTGCTCAAGGATTTAAACTTCCCATTCAGATCTTCATACACAGCATCCAGATTCTTGTTGAAGTCTACAACAGTCTTAGTCTGACCCTCCAGCAACCGCTCCATCATGGCTTCCATCTTGCTCTCATGAGCACTAGCAGCAGGAGGTGTCTGATAGGAGGATGATCCAGAAGTCCTCTGATAAGAATTACCTTTCTGAAAAGGTTTCTGATAACCAACAGTCTGTCCATATCCAGAAGAATAATGGTTGCTTGCGAAAGCACTCTTCTGTCCACCATTAAAGAACTTGTTGCTTTGCTGATTTCCAAACCTGTTTCCTTGAAATCCAGAGCCACTGATGTAGTTCACATCCTCTTCCTGGTGATCTTCTTCAGCCTCAAACACTTCAACTTCCTGAGCAAAGTGGACAGCTTTCTTTCCAGTCAACAAATTGTGAACAGTGTCCAGCTTATTCCTGATATCAGCAATCTCCAGATTATCGATCTTTCCACCAGACTCTTTCCTTCTTCTATCAGCAGTCTTGGTGCTATTACTGCTCACCAAGTTATCAATCAGCGTCCTAGCCTGTTCAGGAGTCCTTGTATTGAAATTGCCATTGCTGGCATTATCCAATGCAGACTGGTAATGGAGATCAATTCCTCTGAAGAATATGCCTAGCAGCGTCACTATAGAGAATCCATGATGAGGACAGTCACGTTGGTACTTCTTAAACCTCATCCAAGCAGAATTAAGAGGCTATGCAGGACCTTGGGTGAAGGTGAAAATATCCTGTCTCGACTGATCAGAGCGAGCATCATCATAAAAGTGCCTCAAAAACTCTCTCTTCACAGCATCCCAAGTAGTAAACTTCCCAGTTGGAAGCTGTTTCAGCCAAGCTGCAGCCTCTCCAGCGAGAGAGTAGGGGAAAAATTTGAGATACATGTAGTCATAGTTTACCCCCATTGTACTTCATTCCAGTGATGAAGTCTTCAAAATCATCAATATGATCCATGGGTTGCTCATGTGGGAGACCACGGAAAGGATTCTGCCTCAGAAGAGAGTACTAGACAGTCTTGATCTCGAAGTCATTCCTCTCAAAGCCAAGAGGTACAATTGCTGACCGGTTAGCATAGAACTCATCGGGACGGTTGTAGTCAGCAAGATTCCTCTCATCAGCAGGAGGATTAATCATCTGCCCTTGACCTTGGGACTGTTCAGGCGCAGGTTTAGGGATCACACGTCCCTCAGCATCAATCCTTAGCCCGTCATCATTGTACCGGTTGTTCTGTTGGTCTCTCAGAACACCCTCAACATCAGGTCTCAAAATCAAGCGATTGTTCATCATCCTTGCTCGTTGACCTTTTCTGTTTGTTCTCTCTAGTTTAGCAAGTTCCTCAAGTCTGAGATTCACAAGATTCGCGTTCGGATCACTTCTGGTCTCACGCTTCTGCATAAACCGTCGGTAATCGCACTGTATCGATCGATGCAAAGGTCTGCAACGATCGTTTCAACTCGGGATTCGCCTTGTGTCGATCGATTCAAAATATGCGTCGATTGATGCTAAGCGATATCAGACCTGAAACACACGAAGACAGAAAAACAGAGAAATTAGTAACAAAAACAAAATAAAACGAAAAACCTAGTCTAAACTTTAAATTCAAATCTATCGAAGACTCAAAAGAGTCCCCGGCAACGGCACCAAAAACTTGATATGCTCAGAGTTTACTTCCCTAAGTTCAACTGCAAGTGCACATGCAAATGTAGTATCTAGGGGTCGAATCCACAGAGACTCAAGAAATCTTACGATAGACTATAGAATGTCAAGTTAAGCTAGATGATACTCATCAGAAAATAAATAACTAAACAGAAATTAAATCAGTAGCAAGAAAGGTTTTTGTGAAGCAAGTACTAAAAGCGTCAAGTCTAGGAAATTCTCAGGAAATCAGACAAGCAGATCAATTATCAGTCAGGATCAAATTAAGTTCGATTCTAGAACTCAAACACAAGATATAACTAACCAACTTTCGTTGCAAAAATTCTCTAAGTCTAATTAGCAGAAACCCAAATTTCTTTGCAATTCCTAACAGATTAAACTAGCCTTAAGTGCAAGTTTGATTTGTTCACAATTCAATTAAACTAAATTTTTTTGCAGATAATTAAATTGCTCAACCTAAATAGATCAGATTCTAAATTACACTTTCGTGTCAATTTATAAACCTAAAGTCTAGATTCTAGGTGATCAGATTAAAAACTAGTATTAAGCACAATTCAGGTTGAAGAACAAATAAGATATGAATCCTTAACTGATAAATTAATCAAGCAGGTCATGAAATCCCTAACGAGAATCCCTAAACATAACTATGAATCTACTCAGACATGATTAATGGAACACAAATCCATGAATAAATAGATATCATAAAATCAAAGAGTAAAGAGTTAAAGAGGTTCGAAATCTTCTCTCTGGAGTACAAGAACGATCAGCCTCTAGGTCTCTCTCTCTCTAAAAAAGCTAATAGTATGAAAGCGTATCTAAAACAAACACCAAAAACCTAATTATAAAGGCCTAATCACGTCTTGGGGTCTTTTTGCAAATACCGAAACTCTCTGGGGCAAAACTGCAAATCTCCAAAGTCTTCATTAATGTGCTGGCGCTGAGGTGTGTCGATCGATGCCAATGATGCATCGATCGTTGCATGGGTCGTCCAGAGATAGTGAAATCAGCTCCTCACGGTCTTTGCTCCAAAACTTGTCCCAATAGCTCCAATATCTCCAATAATCCTCCAAACGTGCATGTAGCTAATAAAGACCTGTAATTGACTCGATAGACACCACAAATGACTCTAAAACACACTTATATCATGGCTTAAAACAGGTAAAAACCATGATATATCACTCCTTAATTCTGAGGTGTCTGGTGTGACGACTAGGCATACACTAAAATCAAACTGATTCCCGAGAAGAGTGTCGACCGACACAAAAGAATGTCGATCGATATTAAGTGCCCATGTTCGTAGTTTCCTGCAGCAACAAAGACAAGCAAGACAAGAGATGTAAGTAACAAAGAAAAGAAAACACTTAGTCTAAATTCTAATACAAAATCTGGCAATGGCGCCAAAAACTTGATAGGTCAAATCTTAATCCCTATTTTCTAACTGCAAGTGTACAATTTCCAACGATGTAATATCTAGGGTATATAATCCATAGATACTTAAGTATCACACGATAGATTGTATGAAGTCGAATTAATTTAAGCAAATCAGATGTAAGCAGTAAATAATGAAAGTAAAGTAAACAATGTGTGATCAATAAACGAAGGCGCTAGACTTAGGGAAGTTCTCAGGAAATCAGGAATATAAATCAACCAATCAACCATGATTCATATATCGATGTTCTAGAACTAGAATCACTAATATATAACAAACCAACTCTCACTATGAATGCTAACTATGTCTAACAACCTAGAAAACCAAATCTTTTTGCGAATTCTAGAGTTCTAAACATACATTTAATTCAGGTTCGTTTGTTCACAATTTCCCTAGACCAAATCTCTTTGCGAATAGGTAATTTGCGAATAGGTAATTTGCTCAACTAGGTTCTTTTCTAGTTAATTAACCAACTCTCACTGCGTTAATCAACCTGCAGTCAATAATCTAAGTAGCTAATTAAGATTAAGATTTAAGAACAACCTAGATGAAGAACTGGATGTTTTGAATCCTAATTAATCAATCAATATATAATTTCATGAAATCCCTAAATCTAACAAGAGAACTACTCAGACATGGCAATCATAACAACATAAAAGATCAAAGTAGATATAATAAAAATCAAAAGAATAAGAACATGGGTTCGAAATCTCCTCTCTCTCGAGTACAAGACCAGCCCCAAAATCTCCTAAACTCTGATAGAATAAAATGTGGCCTAACAAGTGGCTGAAAACCCTAATTAAATAGCCTAAACACGTTTTGAAGTTAAATTATAAATAATAGAAACTTATGGGCTTCTACGCAAATCTTCAAAATATGTCTTAAATGATGTGCGTAACTTGTGATCGAGCTGGTTGTCGACCAACACTAATGCAGTATCGATCGACACTGACATTAAATTGACTCCAAAGTCTCCTTCACGTACAAGTGCTCTAAAAGCTCTCCAGAATGCTCCAAAACTCCTAATTAACTCCTAACCTATGGAAACCTGTAAAAGACTCAATAGACACGAAATACAAGGTTAAAGACTCAATATATACACTTATATCATGGTTGAAAACCTAGAAAAACCATGAAATATCATGTATACTCGCCCAACCACAACGGATCCTACACGGTTTTGTAAGACTAAGCTACTAGAATTGGACCAAAACGATTTCACAAGAATTCACACAAGAGGGCAGAAAACACATACCTGCGATCGGCTCAATTCCTTCATGATCTATGGCGGCATAGACTCGAGGTCCTTGTGCTTACCTTGATGGTTGTGGCGGTGGCAACGAAAACAATCCAGCTACTGATCCTGCTACAGAATTCCTGCAGTCCTTAGACATGTGTCCCGGTTGTCCACACCGGTAACATGTCACCACTTGTTGAATCCCATGAGCGGCCTAACCATACTGCACAGTGGAAAAAACTAATTGATGTGCCCTCTCTGTTCGCAATGGTAACACACTCTGACAGGATAATTCCCAGTGTAGTTATTCCCACACTTCCCGCAAACTTTCTACAACAGTGCGGCTGGCATGACATTTGATATATCATGGTTTTTACTGGTTTTCAGGCCATGATATAAGTCTTTACTTAGAGTCTTTTAGGTGTTTTTGTAGTCTTTTGTGTTCTTTACAGGTTTATGCACGTTTGGAGTTTATTTGGAGATATTGGTGCCTTTTGGAGCCTATTGGGAATTTGTGCAGAAAAGAAGAAATCAGAGTCAATACTTGGAGTGAGTGTCGATCGACACAGACCTTAGTGTCGATCGACACTGATCGTGGACAGACATATTCTCGCGAGTTAATAACTTTTGAAGATTTTCAGAAAGGCCCAGAAGTTTATCATATTTACAAAGAAGGCCCAATTCGTGTTTTAGGCTATTTAATTAGGTTTTACAGCCACTTGTTAGGCTAAGCTTTCTTTGATCAGAGATTAGGAGATTTGAGGGCTGGTATCTTGCTCGAGAGAGAAGAGATTTCGAACCCCTGTTCTTACTCTTTTGGATTTATATATGATTTCTATTCTGATTATGTCTTTTGTGATGATTGATATGTCTGAGTAGATCTCTTGTTAGGTTAGGGAATTCTCGTTAGGGATTTGAAGGAATGTTAGAGTAACTAATTGTTAGGATTCATTATCTAGTTCTTCACCTAAGTTGTGCTTAATACTGAATTCTGGACTGATCACCTAGAGTTTAGATCTGAGATAATTGACAATAGCGCGAGAGTGTGAGTCATAATCTGAATAAACTTAGTGTGAGCAACTTATCTGTTCGCAAAGAGATTTGGTCTAGAGAAGTTGTGAACAAACGAACTTGGAATTAATGCATGTTTAGAACTCTAGGATTCGCAACGAGAGTTGGCTTGCTAGGTTGTTAGACATAGATATATCGCAGCGAGAGCTGGTTAGTTTTACTTCTGTGATTCTAGTTCAAGAACGTTAATAGGTTGAATCATGATTGTTTGCTATCTATTTTCCTGATATCCTGAGAATCTCCCGAAACCTGACGCCTTCGTTAATTGCTTACACACCGTTCACTTGCTACTCTGATTTACTGTTTTTTTTATTTCTTTCACTTGTCTTGCTTAGCTTAATTCGACTGCATATAGTATATCGCGTGAAACTAGAGTCTCTGTGGGATTCGATACCTTTTATACTACAATAGCATAACTGTGCACTTGCAGTAGAATAGAATTAAAACTCTGACCCTATCAAGTTTTTGGCACCGTTGCCGGGGACTCTTTGAGTTCGCCGATAGATTTTGTACTAGAATTTAGTCTAAGTGTTTTCTTTTCTTTGTTACTAATCTCTTTTTCGCGTTTTCTTGTTTCTGCAGAGAAACAACGACCAAGAAAACTTAGTGTCGATCGACAACAACTTAGTGTCGGTCGACACCTTTCGCGGAAGCAACCAAGAAGACTAAGAGATCTGTAAGGATGATGTATCCGAATGGTTTTTTCAGCTCAGGGATTTACAGCTCGCAGATAGCTGGGCTGAAGAAGCAAGTTGACTCTCTGCATAGTCTTGTACTTGGAATGTATGCGCAAGAAGCTTGTTGGAATTGTGTCCAGTAATCTCGGTACTGTCTCTAGAAAGTAAGAGTATGTCAATGATCAGACATAAGTCATATAATACTGGGGGTCATGATGGCTTGCTAGAGTCCGCTCATGATCTATAAGTCTTGGACTTATTGCCTTTATTATATGATCCCATATGGGTCACACGCCTAAGCTAACAGGAAAATGTGTAGGAACGGTTTAGCAGAAGTACGGTAAAAGTGCTAGGCATTTATTGTACTAAGAGAGAATAAAAGGGTTTGGCCACTGTGTGTCGATCGATGCACAAGGTGTGTCGATCGACACAGTGCGCGAACGCCTTCGAGTTATTTGGTATTTGGGCCAAATGGCCCAAGAGAAACCGGACGAGTTTTATAAATAAAACTCGAGTCTGTTTTCTTCTCTAACCCTAACCCCAGCGCCGAAAACTCTCTCTCCCTGCGCCTCCCATCAGCTCGGTCTAGCAGCCGTTTTCCTGTGATCGCGTGTGTGAGCCTTTGGAGGATTCATCTCTCGGTGTTTCTCTGATCTCTGACCTGTTCTCCCTTTCCGCTGCAATTAACAGGTAAAAGGTGAGATCTATCATTGTTTCTAATCAAGAAGAACCTAGATCTGCATGTTTAGGATAATCTGAATCTGAGAATTGAATCAGGATTGACTAAACATTCCTTCAGTGGTATCAGAGCCATTGGTTCTGGTTTTTCTTGTTTAGATTCAAGTTTAGGATTGTTTTCTTGTTTAAGAAGTGTTTTGAATCAACTACTGATAAGAGAAATCACTTAAGCAACAAGGAATTGAAACCTAAACACATATGAAATCGCAAAAACCAAACTATATTGATTTGGAATGCGATTTTTCAAAAGCAAGTATCGACTGCGATCGCATGGATCGATCGATACGATCGCATGGATCGGTCGACACAATCCGAGAATATCTCGGCCAAACCTGATAACCGTCCGTGCATGCGTGAGAGAATCGATCGATACAGGATCGATGCACGATCGATGCAGGATCGATGCCAAGAGCATCGACCGATGCGGTTGATGGATCGATCGATGCGGTTGGTTCATCGACCGATATGGTTGGTTTAAGGCTCGGTTTAATAATTTTATTAAAATTATAAACGTCGCGGTTTAATAAACAGACTTAATAAATTTATTAAGTTCTGGTTAAACCGGGATAAGAAATCCAATGTCGAAAAATTATTGGATTTAGTGCCTAAACCAGGATTTTCTAATTTGATTTGGTTGGACCAAATAAATTGAGAAAATCCGGTTTAGTAAATAACCGGTTGACAATTGTGGTCGTCGTAGTAATTAATTTTGGTTAGACCAATTTTAATGAACCAGACCGGTTATGTCATCTAATTGGACGATCGGGTTATGTCTCGGACATAGACCAATTCTTCGGCCTCGGGCCAAGAAGTTAAAATGATTGGGCCAATTATTTGAGTCTTTCTTCAGATTTAATTTAAAATTTATTTTATAAAGAATATAAATCGATTTTAAATTAAAGTTTCCGATATTTTGAAATTAGAAAGTTTCTTAAATTAGAAGTTTCTAGATTTGCATGATTCGGATTTTAAGAAATTTCTAAAGTTAGAAAGTTTCCGGTTTTAGAAAGTTTCCAATTTTAGAAAGTTTCCAAAAATAGTAGGTTTTCTAAAATGGAAAGTTTCCCGAAATAGTAATCTTCTATTTTGGGAATGAGATTTTAAAATAAACCTACGAACCTCAAATAATATCAAGCGTTGGATGTCTTGTCTAGGCTATGTCAGCTGTCGAAGCCCATTCAATTGTATTCATGGCCTTACAGTGTGAGGGTGTCTGCTTTTGCGTGGGTAAGACGGTTTGTGATTCATAAATGTCATTGGGAGTCCCAGACATTAATGATTACATGACTGTATAGTCTGGTTTTCTTGACTAGGCCATCGGGAGTCCCGGGCCTTGAGACATCAGAGTGGATTGGGCCTCGGGCCCAGATTCACAACCAAGAGTTATATCACGAATATAATTAGCCGATATAGGGCTTACCGATATAAGCTAAGATTGGGTGACGGCCAGTGGTCCACTTTAATCTTAGTTATATGTGGATCTTGGAATCATTATATTCTATTGAGGGTAACTGATGTTATTGAATATAATGCATGATTAATCATATTAAAATTTAATACGAGATTAATCATATTGAACATATTAACTAATAACCTTTTTATCTTATATATTTCAGCTATGACTACTACAAGCACACAAAACACATTCTCGATCCGGTCTGTTCTCGAGAAGGAGAAGCTGACTGGAACGAACTTCCTGACGTGGTCAAGGAACTTGAGGCTAGTCCTCAAGCAGGAGAAGAAGGATTATGTCCTTCGTGATCCCCTCCCCGAGAGGCCTCCTGCCAATGCCGCCAGGACTCTGCATAATGCTTGGGAAAGGCATTCGTCAGATGAAAATGATGCCTATTGCCTGATGTTGGCGACAATGACTGCTGAGCTGCAAATGCAGTTCGAGAGTGTGTTGTCACCAATTGAGATAATGGCAAGCCTGAAATCGCTTTTTCAGGAGCAAGCAAGGACTGAGAGGTTTCAGACAGTTAAGAACCTCTTAGACTGTAAGTTGGCTGCGAATGCGGCAGTGAGTCCTCATGTCTTGAAGATGATGGGTTATCTCGATCATCTTCAGAAACTCGACTGCCCTATCAGCCAGGAACTTGCCTGCGACATCATTCTGCAGTCATTACCTGCAAGCTATGATCAGTTCATTCTGAACTTTAACATGCATGGCTTGAGTAAGACATTGCCTGAGCTTCACGGAATGCTCAAGACTGCAGAGCCCAACTTGAGGAAAACCGCCAAGGACCCTAATGTGCTTATGGTGCAAAAGGGCAAGGGGTTTAAGAAATCCTCTGCTAAGGATAAGGGAAAGGCCAAGGCAGTCCAAGTCGCGGACAAGGACACGCCAAAGCCCAAGCCCAAGTCCAAGGCTGGGCCTACTGACATCTGCAGGTTCTGTAAAGAACCAGGGCATTGGAGGAGAGAATGTAAGAAATTCCTGGAAGGTCTAAAGGAATTGAAGAAGAAGACTTTCGAGACTTCTTCAACAGATATTTTTGTTATAGAAGTTAATACGACTACTTCTGATAATACCTCATGGGTTATGGATACTGGTTGTGGGGCTCATATTTGTACTAATATGCAGGCACTCAGCAACAGTAGAAGGCTGAAGCAAGGACAAGTGGAGCTACGAGTTGGGAATGGAGCGAAAGTTCCAGCACTAGCTGTAGGCACATACTTGTTGTCTTTACCTTCGGGATTGGTTTTAGAACTCAATAATTGTTATTTTGTACCTGCTATAAGCAGGAATATTATTTCAATTTCTTTGTTGGATTTGGAAGGTTATGATTTTTCAGTTAAGAATAAATTATGTTCCTTCAATCGCAACAATTTGTTCTATGGTTGTGCCCCTCTTTCGAATGGGCTTTACATACTTGATCAATCCGCGCCAATTTATAACATTAATACCAAACGGTTCAAACCTAATGAGGAGAACCAAACGTTTCTATGGCATTGTCGTTTAGGGCACATCAGCGAGAAACGCATCAAGAGGCTCCATTCGAATGGACTTCTTGGCTCATTTGACTTTGAGTCATGTGAGAAATGCGAATCCTGCATGATGGGCAAAATGACACGGGCCCCCTTTAATAAACCTAACGAGAGGGCCAGTGACTTATTGGGCCTGATACACACTGACGTGTGTGGCCCAATGTCCACAAATGCAAGAGGAAACTATCAGTACTTCATTACCTTCACTGATGATCTCAGTAGGTATGGATATGTTTATTTAATGAAACATAAGTCTGAGTCTTTTGAGAAGTTCAGAGAATTCCAAAATGAAGTACAGAACCAACTTGGCAAAAGCATTAAGGCTCTTCGGTCCGACCGAGGAGGAGAATACTTAAGCCAAGAATTCAGTGATCATCTAAGAGAGTGTGGGATCGTATCCCAACTCAGTCCTCCTGGAACACCTCAATGGAATGGTGTGTCTGAGAGGAGAAATCGGACCTTATTGGATATGGTTCGATCTATGATGAGTCACACAGACCTTCCAATATCCCTTTGGGGATATGCTCTGCTAACAGCAGTGTTCACTCTAAATAGAGCGCCATCAAAAGCAGTAGCAAAGACACCATATGAATTATGGACTGGAGTTGCTCCAGTGCTGTCTTATCTCAGAATTTGGGGTTGTGAAGCATATGTCAAGAGATTAATCTCAGATAAGCTTACACCAAAGTCTGATAAATGCTACTTCATTGGTTATCCGAAGGAAACCAAGGCTTATTACTTCTATCTACGTTCCGAGAACAAGATATTTGTTGTCCGGGATTGTAACTTTCTTGAGAGGGAGTTTCTCTCTAAGAAAGACAGTGGGAGTAAGGTACTGCTTGAAGAAATTCAAGATGAACAGGATACTGCTCAACCTGATGAGGAAGAGCAGCAGGAGGACCTACAAGAAATTGTAGTGCCTGAACCTGTAGTACCTGAAGTTCGAAGATCCGGGAGGATCCGTCACGAGCCCGAGAGATATCAAGGATTCCTCGTGACTGACTGTCATGATCTTTTGATCATTGATGGTGATGAACCATCGAACTTCAATCAAGCCATGATGGGCCCAGATTCTTCTAAGTGGCGTAAGGCCACTGATTCCGAAATGGACTCCATGTCGGTCAACCAAGTCTTTTCGTTGGTTGATTTGCCTGCTGGTGTAAAAGCCATCGAGTGCAAATGGATCTTCAAGAAGAAGATTGACGTGGATGGAAATGTCCAGATTTATAAAGCCAGGTTGGTGGCAAAAGGTTTCAGACAAGTTCACGGTGTGGATTACGATGAAACCTATTCCCCAGTGGCAATGATGAAATCTATTCGGATTCTACTAGCAACTGCAGCTTTTCATGACTATGAAATTTGGCAGATGGACGTGAAAACCGCCTTCCTGAATGGAATTATGGAAGAGGACGTGTATATGACACAACCTGACGGTTACATAGATCCAAAGAATGCTGGGAAAGTATGCAAGCTTCATAAATCCATTTATGGATTGAAGCAAGCATCGAGGAGCTGGAATCTTCGTTTTGATGAAGCGATCAAGCAATTTGACTTCATCAGAAACGAAGAAGAACAATGCGTGTATAAGAAATCTAGTGGGAGCAAGATTGTATTTCTTATCCTGTATGTCGATGACATACTGCTTCTCGGAAACGACGTTCCAATGCTGAAGTCCGTAAAGGACTGGCTTGGAAGTTGTTTTTCCATGAAAGACATGGGTGAAGCCGCATACGTTCTTGGAATCAGGATCTACCGGGATAGATCTAGAAGGCTGATAGGCTTGTGTCAAGACTCATACATTGACAAAGTCCTGCAGAGATTCAGCATGAAAGATTCCAAGAAGGGCTTCACGCCAATGGTACATGGCACAACGCTAAGCAAGAAGCAGAGCCCTACGACGGCTGCTGAGCTTGAGCGCATGAAGAATATTCCTTATGCATCTGCTATAGGATCTGTCATGTATGCCATGATCTGTACTCGTCCTGATGTTGCTTATGCATTGAGCATGACGAGTAGATACCAGTCAAATCCAGGTGAAAACCATTGGATTGCCGTAAAGAATATCTTGAAGTATCTAAGACATACTAAGGATAAGTTCTTAGTGTACGGTGGAAGTGATGTGCTTAAAGTCAGTGGATTCACGGACGCAAGTTTCCAGACAGACCAAGATGATTTCCGGTCACAGTCCGGTTATATCTTTTGTCTGAATGGCGGTGCAATCAGTTGGAGAAGCTCCAAGCAAGATACCGTTGCTGATTCCACTACAGAAGCTGAATATATCGCCGCTTCAGAAGCTGCGAAGGAAGCTGTTTGGATACGAAAGTTCATTATGGAACTAGGTGTGATACCAAATGCGGCTGAGCCTCTGGCACTATTTTGTGACAACAATGGTGCTATAGCTCAGGCAAAGGAACCAAGATCACACCAGAAATCCAAGCATGTTCAAAGAAGATTTCACTTGATACGTGGCATCGTTAATAGAAAGGAAGTCAAGATCAGCCGAGTCCCGACAGATGATAATGTCGCTGATCCGTTGACAAAGCCACTCCCAAGGCCTAAGCTCGAGTTCCTGACTGAAGCTGTAGGCATTAGAGACATTGAAATGTAATCTAAATTTGAGTGGGAGTTTGAGGGCTTTTATTTAGTTATTTGATATGTTCTTGTAAAACATTCTTATGTTTAATGAAATTATTATTTCAAGATTATTTTAACTGTGATGAAATAATCGTTCCAAAGTGATATAAACCATTTTATAGGTCATCGAAGTAAGTGACTTGATCTTGAGTCATCAAAGTCATTTAGCTTGATCATGAGACCCTATATTTGATAGATGGATTATATCATTCTGTCCCTAGTCGAAGGTTGTTGAAATTGGAACACCAACAACCGTGAGAGACTGGATTGGTATGTGACTTATGACAAAGTCTCAGTGTGTCATAGATGCGCGGCATCAAAGTCAGTACATAGGTGTATGTTGGGAACATACGACCGGACAAGACCCGATTATGAGAACTCTTCAGGATATTTATATCTGTGTCATAAGAGATTCTCACTACGACTATAGAGTATAGTCCTTAGACCTGAGTTCGCATGCATGTGACTACACATGGACTAATGCACTTTGATCATTGTCTAACGCTATCGTTCTGCGATAGTTATAAGGACCTTGTTTGGGTACATTATGAAATGAGTAGTTTACAGTGATGGAACAAGACGGAATTTGTCCCTCCAATATAAATGGAGTGAATATCTCTAGGCCAATCGGAGATTTGAATACTGGAAAATGCATGGCCATGCTCAAACGGACTGTCCCGAGTCGTTTGGATTGTCAGTATCGAATCAGAGTCCGATGAACAAGATTAGGCTTTATAAGGATGACACTAATCTTGCCTTATGACTAATCGAGATATTGAGACAAAAGGATTATGAATACAGAGATTCCAGTACAAGTGGGAGATTGTTGGAATTGTGTCCAGTAATCTCGGTACTGTCTCTAGAAAGTAAGAGTATGTCAATGATCAGACATAAGTCATATAATACTGGGGGTCATGATGGCTTGCTAGAGTCCGCTCATGATCTATAAGTCTTGGACTTATTGCCTTTATTATATGATCCCATATGGGTCACACGCCTAAGCTAACAGGAAAATGTGTAGGAACGGTTTAGCAGAAGTACGGTAAAAGTGCTAGGCATTTACTGTACTAAGAGAGAATAAAAGGGTTTGGCCACTGTGTGTCGATCGATGCACAAGGTGTGTCGATCGACACAGTGCGCGAACGCCTTCGAGTTATTTGGTATTTGGGCCAAATGGCCCAAGAGAAACCGGACGAGTTTTATAAATAAAACTCGAGTCTGTTTTCTTCTCTAACCCTAACCCCAGCGCCGAAAACTCTCTCTCCCTGCGCCTCCCATCAGCTCGGTCTAGCAGCCGTTTTCCTGTGATCGCGTGTGTGAGCCTTTGGAGGATTCATCTCTCGGTGTTTCTCTGATCTCTGACCTGTTCTCCCTTTCCGCTGCAATTAACAGGTAAAAGGTGAGATCTATCATTGTTTCTAATCAAGAAGAACCTAGATCTGCATGTTTAGGATAATCTGAATCTGAGAATTGAATCAGGATTGACTAAACATTCCTTCAAAGCTATCAACTACGTTAGAGGGAGTGGATTTTACAGTCAGAAGTCTGCTTTTCAGGATCTCTTCTAGCAACAGAGTAACTCTTTCTCGAGGAACTATGGTGTTTCTTCTTACCAAGCACCTCCTGCACCTACACATAAAAGCATATTGGAAACCATGATGGAGAATCTTCTTGAAGGACAAAAACAAAACAATTCCTTCACAAGGAACTATGGAGCTTCTTCTTATCAGGCACCTCCTGTTACTAGTGCTCATGAGAGCAAGATGGAAGCTATGTTGGAGCGGGTGCTGGAAGATCAGACTAAGATCACTGTGGACTTCAACAAGAAGCTGGATGCTGTGAATGAAGATCTGAATGGGAAGTTTGAATCCTTGAGTACACGTGTGAAGCACTTGGATTCTCGAGTTGCTCAGACTGCTGCAGCTGTGAAAAGAGAGGATGGATTCCTTCCAGGGAGAACTGAGCAGAACCCAAGGCTACATGTCAATGCTATCCATGTCCAGCATAAAGAAGAGGTTGTTCCACAGCTGATTGGAGGAAATTTGGAGGCTGGATTCGTGAGCTGCAGAGATGAGAAACACGTTTTTGAAACTGCAGATTTAGTGTCGGTCGACAAGCAGTTCTGACGGCAATTTCGAGTCCTCATGACGAACGAAAATCGACCATGGTCGACACTGAAGGACGACATCAATTCAATGTCAACCGACACCCACTCTGCGTTGGTCGACACGACGGTCCGTCAGACCCAATTTCGCCCAAATCTGATGTTTTTGCTAAGGAAAGGGTCTACAAACCTCCTATACCATTCCCAAGAGTTCCTATAAGGTCTAAACAGGAGCAGAGTGTGGTCAAATGCATGGTAGTGATGGATAAGAAGCTGAATGAAACTCCACAGCTAATGCTTCGCGAGTTCATCCTTGTGTGCAGAGATATGCGAAGAAGATGGTCTCCACTGATGGTCATTTGAAAGAGGGGGTGATGATTGTATCTAAGCGAGTCAGTTCTGTGCTGCTGAATCAGATTCCAGAGAAACTTCCAGATCCAGGAGTCTTTACACTAGACTGCTCTATTTTTGAGGACATCTTCAAGCACTCTTTATGCGACTTGGGAGCAAGTGCGAACCTCATGCCATACTCTGTGGCTGAGAGACTAGGATTGACTGATTTCCAGCAAACCAGGATCACTTTAATCCAAGCTGATCGATTGAAGAGGATCCCAGAAGGAGTTCTTGAGGACATCCCTATCAGAGTTGGGAACTACTTGATTCCAACAGACTTCGTGGTGCTGAAATATGATATGGAACTGGATTCCACCTGGGAGATAAGCCTCTGCACTTCAAGATGGACAAGCTGCGAAGGTCCACCATTGATGGTCAAACATTTGGTGTTGAGATGGAGCAAGAAGCCCATATTGGTGGGATTCATGTAGTTGACATTGGAGAGGAGAAGATGGTGGTTCGTCAGGAATCCACTCTAACATCTTCAGAACCTGCAACTGCTCATAAGCAGAAAGCTCCGAATATCAAACGTCCTCAAAAGCGAAGGTACGCATCTTCATCTTCTAAGTTTAAACTTCATAACTCTATTGCTGTGAATGCAGATAAACACTCGACAACACCCAAGCTTCACTCCCACCCTGTTGCTTTTCCATCCTTCCTTGGTCAAGCTCATGATCCTACTGCATATTCACCACCTTGGATGAGGAGACATTCACAGATACACTCAAAGTCTCTGTTGAAACCCCCCATGAGTGTTATCTCCTACCCATAGTCAAGCTAATGACTAAAAACAAGCGCTGAGTAGGAGGCAACCCACTGTTGGGTCAATTTTCTTTTCTTTTTGGTTTTAGGATTTTGTTTCTTTGATTTTTCTGGTTTTTGGTGTTTCAGAACGTGATGAACAGGTTTGCAGACAGCAGTGTCGATCGACACCGAACTAGTGTCGGTCGACATCAAACTCGAAAACACGGACCATAATCGAGCACGCTCGATTTGGATCAGATTAGTGTCGACCTAAGCCTCGTGTCGTTCGACACTGGCTGTGTGTCGGTCGACACTAACCGCAATTGCAGGTAAGGTTTCTGATTTTCCGAGCTTTTCGTGGATTTATACCTTGTTCTCCCGATCCCAAGCTGCGATAACACTGAGGACAGTGTTGTTTAAGTGTGGGGGAGGTAGTTACTGACCACCGTTTGCTTTGTTTTCTTAGTGTCAGTCCTTCTGTTTTCTTTGGTTTTCAAATTGTTTTATTGAGTCAAAACTTGTATGAAACTATGATTTTTCGAGAAAATTTTTCGCTTGAACATGAACTAAGTGACCATTGGACAGACTTGCAGAGCCTCTATGACTATTAGAAAACCCCAAACGGATCAACTTACCAAGGATACCCATATCTAAACCAGGTATTCAGAGGATCCATCACTAGTCTCGCACTTAATATTGACTTTAATTTCTCGCTTAGGGGCTTGGTAATCTTTGGGTCGGATTCCTTTGATGTGTTTGGCACAGCCTATGA